>JAJLRJ010000009.1:582500-677500 GCA_024195265.1 Dendrophyllia cribrosa
ACGGGGATCGCGGAGACAACGGAGACAGTACTTACAGTTCTCAATAAACTAAGTCTCTCTCTTCTCTTCTCCGTGGTAAAGAAATCTAAAACACAACGGAGACGGCGGAGACAGCGGAGACAGTACTTACAGTTCCAAGAGAAAGAAAAAAAGAAAACAAGATATAAAAAAAAGAAAAAAGAAAACAAGATATATATATGTATATATATATATATATATATATATATATATATATATATATATCTTCTTCTTTTCTTTCTTTTTTTTGTTTTTTGTTTTGTTTTTTTTCTTTCTTTCTTTGGAACTGTAAGTACTGTCTCCGCTGTCTCCGCCGTCCCCGTTGTGTTTTAGATTTCTTTACTACGGAGAAGAGAAGAGAGAGGCTTAGTTTACTGAGAACTGTAAGTACTGTCTCCGTTGTCTCCGCGATCCCCGTTCTCTTTAAGATTTCTTTACTGCGGAGAAATTGCACAAATGTTCTGAGTGTTAGAAGGATATGACGGATACAACGGGAACAGCACTTGCAGCTCTGTTGTGCTGTCAAGTTTGATATTCCTTAATGCACTTCTCATTTACCTTAAGTTCTGTCCCCGTTGTGGTTTTGATCTCTTTACTACGGAGAACAGAAAGAAATTGTACAAATTTCCTGAGTGTAACGGATGTGACGGATACAACGGAGACGGCACTTGATAGTTCTCTGTACAATTAGATATTCTTTTGGTGCGGTTTTCATTTACTGTAGAATTTGTTTAAAATTCGAAACGGCCTTATTTTTCTAGTAGTGGAATGAAACCTGTACATGGTCTTTTGTATCTGAGATCGTCATTCTGTGACTTTTCTTTTTATGACAGAAGAATTTTATGCCTTTTTTTTTTAAATTAACTAGGAACATAGTACAAGAGGAATAGCTTTAATAGACATCTATGATATGTTTTGAAAATCCCGGCATTGTTAACTGACTTAGTTGACTAAAAACATTTCTAAACTTTACCAATTTTAACAGAAGAAAGTGGAATAAAAAATTCTTAATTATTTGCACGTCGAATCGGCTTTCTTGCAACCGTTCCTTTTTACGACAAACTCAAAAGAGAGTGTGATATTTTTTTTTAATCAACCAGAAAAATAATCACTAAGGGCATAGCTGTAATGTAATTACATTCCTTTTTTCTGTGATGTTACTTTTAAACAATACCCGGCATCGAAAACTACTAATTGAGCTAACTAAACAAAAAATGCTTGGCCTTGGCCATGGCCAAACTTGATTGAACGAACGACTTTACAAAATTGAGATTCAAAACGGTCATTCTTTTTTACTGTTAGACTGTGAATTACATAATTATTTACACATCGAATCGGCATTTCTGCAACAGTTCCTTTTTATGACAATAGCGTTCTGCTGTAATTTTGTATTACGTGAGATGGCAAACAAAGGATCTTGTCAGAATAAAAAAACAAGCCACCAAGAAAGTATAAAAGGTAGACTGAAAAACGACGCTCTTGGCACTTTACACCGCTACAGTCACCGGCGCGGCAACTAAACAGTGAGGTACGTAGTTTTCAATTCTCTCCTACGGATTTCTTATATTTGTTAGGCAAGAAATTTCGTCAAACTCAGAGTAAACTAAGCCTCGCCGCATAGAACGAAACATATCAAGAATAAAAACATGCAAAGACACTCAAGTTTAAACTGTTTAACTCTGGCAGGCAGTCGTGTGTGATGCACGAACCGCCAAGCTTTTGTTTTAAAACATGTGAATGCATCGTTTTATATCATGTTCATTATTGATGTATTTTTTCATATCTTGCTTGTGTTAACCTCAGAGAATCCGAAGTGCCCTGGCATGGTTAGGAAGGTATTACCAGCCGTGCAAGGAACTTGTTCATTGCTATCTGCTAAAGTAGCGTACGCCACAAATGAGCAAGACAGAAACGTTGACGACCTGTGAAGAAACATTTGCCAAAAGCGCGATGGCGGAGTGCGACGAGGCGATTAAAACGCAGATGAAAAGAGTGGCGTTCTTTTTTTCCTCTGACTGCCCTGGAGCGAAGAAGTAAAGAAGATAGAAGGAAAGAAAATAACGGACAGATTAAACGCTTCTTTAGCCCTAGTCAGCAATGAATTTCAACCAGTGCGTTGAGATTTAATTCATCATCATTTGCGATTTGACGATTTCATACATGCAGCGTGTTACATTTCAGAGTAGTTCGAAAAAGCCAAACGTAGTCAAATGGCGATTGAGTTAGTTGATTGATAAGGTTTCGTTTCGTATAAAAAACGTACCAATGTCACAATCAGCGCAGTTTGTCTCTAAGACAGACCATAAGGCGGTCGTTTTCACTATACTGAGAGTTGTGTAAATCAAGTCCAGTGGCAGAAAGCGTTGAATGCTTCAAAATTAAATGGCGCTGTTGATTCTGTAGTTTATTCTGTGTTATTTTTTCGAGCTTAAAAGTTAAGCTGGGTGAATCGTTCAATTATATAAATGAATACACATCGCCTATTGTTTAATTTAATTGTTTAATTGTAACTATTGTTAAACAATTACATACATTGAAAGAACTTTCAATGTCAACTAGACAAGTTTACTACTTATATTATCAAGAAGAGTTCAGTAAAAACCCAACAATAGGGGTTCAGTTTTGTTTTATGAGTAAAACTAAGTGTCTTGCGCTGCACATGGCCAGGATAGAAATGGATTGTATCTTGAAAAAATTGGCCAATTTTTTCAAGTTTATCACTTAGCTTCTCTCTTGGAAAACTCGCTAAAAATCTGATTATGGTTTATTCTCTCTTTGAGAATTCACTTGATATCTTCCTCTTAGTTTTCTACAAGCATTCCATGCACGAAAAAGGTACTTAGTTTTAATTTGGGGCAGTTTTGACCCCAAAAACTCAAAATCACCATGACATAGCTCCTTTAAGCTGGGTGAATCTTTCAATTATATAAAGAATACACATCGTTTATCGAAACTCTTATTTGACAATTGCATACACGCAAAGAACTTTCAATGTGAACTAGACAAGTTTTACTACTCATATTATCAAGAAGAGTTCAGTAAAAACCCAACAATAAGGGTTCAGTTTTGTTTTATGAGTAAAACTAAGTGTCTTGCGCTGCACATAGCCAGGATGGAAATGTATTGTATCTTGAAAAAATTGGCCAATATCTTGAAAAAATTGGCCAATTTTTTCAAGTTTATCACTTAGCTTCTCTCTTGGAAAACTCGCTAAAAATCTGATTATGGTTTATTCTCTTTTTGAGAATTCACTTGATATCTTCCTCTTAGTTTTCTACAAGCATTTCATGCACGATAAAGGTACTTAGTTTTAATTTGGAGCAGTTTTGACCCCAAAAAACTCAAAATCACCATGACATAGCTCCTTTAAGCTGGGCGAATCTTTCAATCAGTTATATAAAGAATACACATCGTTTATCAAAAGTATTGTTTAACAATTCCATACATGCAAAGAACTTTCAATGTCAACTGGATACGTTTAGTACTCATATTATCAAGAAGAGTTCAAGTTAGTCTGTGCCATATCATTGAGTTTCGCGCATTGTGTTGGCTTGCTAGAGAGCTCGAGTTCTGTCCAATTCATAACATTTTCCCTTCGCGACTAAGCAAATGTCTGCGCCGATGGTCGATCCACTTAGTTGTGGCATGATTTCGAATGTGATCCAAATCGTCTGGCAGCACGGCTCAGCAGAGAGTTTGCTGTCCTTCCGGTTTGAAAATGAAATTCGGGGTCTCTTAGAATCGCTTGCCATTGCCCGTAGCCGTGTCGTTCAAGTCCCGTTTTTAGATATCGGTCCTCCTCGGGGGTGAACAACATTTGTTTTCTTCGCGCGCCAATTTCAGTAACTTTGGACGCGTGTTCTCTCTTTAGTCTTGGAACCCTTCGTAAAGGCGTAGGCGGCGGTGGTGTTTTGGGGCTCGTTTCGACTTCCTCGGTAGAAGACATATCGCCTTTAACGTCATCGTCCTGCTCTTGGGAAGACGTTGATTTGTCCGAAAGCCTTGAGCGCACGTCCATTTCTAACATTGATCCCTTGTCGCCGTGCAATCTTTCCAGGAATTCGTGCGCTTTTGTAGCGACCTCGCGCGATCGTTGTTTTTGATAGTGAACTCTCGCCACGACAGAGCTGTGTTTCTGGTCCTCGGAGATCGCGCTTTGCGCGCTACTGCTGAGATGTTTGGAGCTCGCAGTTTCAACTATTTGTCGATAGCGAGTCGGGTGAACGTACTTGCCAGTTGCGTCGAAAACTAACTTGCTCATCAGTTCTCCCAGCTTGTTTTGCTGTCCCCCGTTTCTCGTTACTAAAACATAATCGCAGGTCGGCTTGAGAAGAGGGCGAATGTGATTGATGTATCCATCCAACACTTGCATGCTAGTGTCAGTCAGGAATAGAGAATCGAAGCCGTATTTGCCCGCTGTTTTGAACATTTTCTGATCGATAAACCCGCCGTTCGTCTTAGCTTTGTTCACCATCTCGACAGTCAAATACTGATATGTCATTGGGCGCGATCCTTTGACCTTGATAAACAAATACACAGCGAGGAATTTGGTGGCAAACGATAAGTCCAACGGGGATACCGTACCCTGTTTCTCCTTGCACGCGTTTAGCACGCCCTCGTAGCGCGGCAAGAAACGCGCCACGACTTCCAATAGCTCCTCTAGCGTTGCCCAATGTCCCTTGGCTTCTAAGGCGTCGATATCGAGTTCGCTGGTCCACTGCAATCGCATCATTTTGGAGACGGTTTTGCGCACCCTTTTCAAGTACATTTCTGTGGAAGACAGCCCTCTCAAAATGGAGTCCGACGCGCCGTTCACTTTTCGAAAGTCTCCCAGTTCTGCAATGGCGTCCAAGTAGCCTAGACGTCCTGCGTGCCCAAGCTTCCAATCGTCTTGCATCGTGTCGACAAATTTAAATAGGAGATTAGGAGAACATAAACTAAAGTCGACGATGTCAAAAGTGAGCTCCTCTTCGTCTTCGCAACAGAATTTCAGAAATTTCAAACACTTGCTGACAATTTGTTGTGCTTGGCGATCGCTTTTACAGCCGCCGCCACTGCCGGTTAGCCAGGATAAAAAATCTCGAGCAATATCGCTTGACATGTCAAAAGACGCAACTGTCCTGATTTGACGTCGAGTCTTCTGATCGGCGTCGGTTTCATTTTCAATGACTAAACACGCTGCTTCAATCTGAGTGCTGTTTGGCTTTTCGTCGAAATGAAAATACCAACGGTGTTTGTTCTTTACGTGTTTTCTACAGCCTCTTTGCGTGGTAAATCCATCGTGATTGCAGGTTTGAAGTGGACAGTGAAAAAGGCCATCAGAATCATCTTCTTCTAAGTGAAGCCTCTTTGGTTTGGGCGATGCGTTTGCTAACTTTGACCAGTCGATCTCGTCTTCTCGTTTGTTCATCTCTAGCACCAAACTTAGCTGGGAGATTTGAAAGTTCTGTCGGCCCTCGCGCGGTTACTACATATATTAGCCGACTTGTATATCCCTCCCAAAAGACATCATTCGATGTTTGGCTAAAAAAGCTTGTTTCTTGTCGCATTATCTCTTGCATGTCCCATTGTTCGCACAACACAATTAAACAAATTTGTTTTAGGGCCGACACATAACCAAACGGAACAAAAGGACAATTCCGAACTTGCACGGACCTGCATGCCCTAATAAGGTGATTAAGCATGTTGTAGGCAAGCCAGAGTGACAGAGAAGTGGTTCGTTAGAATGGAAGACTAACATCGGAAACGCGAGTTCCTGATTGCTAACGCTAAATAAGATCCATCGTTCTCGTTACTTAAAGCGGTTAAAACAAAATGGAACGTCAGTTCCTGTTCGATTAAAAGCGGAGCTTATTGTGGTTTAAAAACGGAACAATAGTTCACATTCAGTTGAAATAGGAACAGTTTGATTAGGAACAAATTTGTTCCTTTGTGACACTAATAGGAACCTTAAAAACAAAATGGGAACGACAAGCAGTCAATTAGGAACAACACGTTCCTTATTGCGCATCAGAGAAGGCTTAATCGGAACAACTGGTCCTCATTGTCGAGGTCAACAGCGTAATATGCTAGTTAACGGGAACAAAGTGTTCCTTATTGGGTTAAGTGGGCAGTCAAATTAGGAACATTTGTTCTCCTTTCTCTCAAAAGGGAACAGATAGAAAAATCGGAACAACCCAAAAAGGACCTTTTGTTCCTAAGCAGATGATAACGGAACCAGTTGTTCCTTTTCACCTCAATAAATAGGAACTTCGTGTTCCTAAGTACTTCAAATAGGAACCAGTTGTTCCTTTTCACTTACATTAATAGGAACTTTGTGTTCCCAAGTACTACAAAGGGAACCAGTTGTTCCCTTTTTACCTCAATAAATAGGAACGTCGTGTTCCGAAGTACTACAAATAGGAACCAGTTGTTCCTTTTCACCTCAATAAATAGGAACTTCGCGTTCCCAAGTAGTACAAATAGGAACCAGTTGTTCCTTTTCACCTGAGTAAATAGGAACACGAAGTTCCTATTTACTACAAATAGGAACCATTTGTTCCTTTTCACCTAAGTAAATAGGAACACGAAGTTCCTATATGTACTACAAATAAGAACCAGTTGTTCCTTTTCACCTCCATAAATAGGAACTTTATGTTCCCAAGTACTACAAAGGGAACCAGTTGTTCCTTTTCACCTCAATAAATCGGAACTTCGCGTTCCCAAGTAATACAAATAGGAACCATTTGTTCCTTTTCACCTGAGTAAATAGGAACACGAAGTTCCTATGTTCTACAAATAGGAACCAATTGTTCCTTTTTAACTAAATAAATAGGAACTTGGTGTTCCCAAGTACTACAAATAGGAACTTTTTGTTCCTTTTCATTAATATAAATAGGAACTTCGTGTTCCCAAGTAACACAAAGGGAACCTTTTGTTCCATTTTACCTCAATAAATAGGAACTTTGTGTTCCTAAGTACTACAAATAGGAACCAGTTGTTCCTTTTCACCTCAATAAATAGGAACTTCGCGTTCCCAAGTAATACAAATGGGAACCATTTGTTCCTTTTCACCTGAGTAAATAGGAACACGAAGTTCCTATGTACTACAAATAGGAACCAGTTGTTCCTTTTCACCTACATAAATGGGAACTTCGTGTTCCTATGTACTACAAATAGGAACCACTTGTTCCTTTTCACCTGAGTAAATAGGAACTTCGTGTTCCCAAGTACAACAAAAGGAACAATTTGTTCCGAATTTGCTGATCTTTGTTCCTTTAACGGATTTGCGAAGGAACAAAAGTTCCTTTTTGTACATATTTAATTTGTTCCTAAAGCAATTAAAGGAACAAAAAGCAAAAACTCGCGGAACACTTGATTTTTGAAAAACCCATTATATTTTAAACCGAATCACTTAAAATCCTAAGCTGAAAATGTTTTAATGTGAAGAGTAGCCCAATAAGACCTTGCACAAAATACCAAGTTAAAACTTTGTGTTTAAAGCCAACATTTTTGCTATCATTACTTTTGGGGAATGTATATGATGATGATGAAGATGATGGTAGTAATAATGATGACGGTGATGATGGTGAAAGCGATGATGATCCGCTGTTTTCTAGGTTTCCAGCTTTTGCACCATTTTGAATACCTAGGCACAGAAAGTTGCAATTAAAGATACAGCAGTTTTTCCTGCAGGAGAGGGCGGCTCTATTGTTTTCAATAATTTGTCGCGACCGACTCATCACTACCAGTGTGACGTCACATAGCAACAAGTCAGGGCTTCCTTTGACTAATTTTGTTTTCTTTCATTTCACAGATTTCAGCGATAATGTCGGTGAAGCAACTTTTCCGAGTTGCAGCCTTTATGTTATTAATAGCTACTTGTGTTCTGGCGATGTATGTCACGGAGTTATTTAAGATTCCTGTAATTCCTGCTATTATAAAACTAATTCCACCAAGTCCGAAAAGCGTCACAGCGCACAATACCTCATACCTTTACCTGCACGCTTCCTGTACCAGAGATGTTCTCAGTCAAATTGCAAGAGGAAAATGGCAAAAGCGGGACAACTTGACGACACAAGACTGGATTGATCGTGAAGAAAAAGACAAAGCAATACGAAGATACCGAAGTCTCCCAGTAGTGTTATACCGAGACGACAAGCGGTGTGGAAATAAATTTCCATTGGGAAACTCAGGTCTGCCTTCATTGTGCGATCCCGACAGCTCAGCTCCGTGTTGTAATCAAGAAATAGGATGGTGTGGTTCCGGAGAAGAAAACTGCAAATGCCAGGACTGTACTGACTTCAGGACGACAATATCCGCAGAGCTTTACGAGTACGTTCCCTCCTCTGGGTGCAAATTCAAAAACTTCACAAGCCAAGAGGCGTGTGCGTTCATGAACAGGGCGATTTCAAATCTTGTTATTGCGGGTGACTCGTTAATGAGACATTTCAGCAATGCAGTGATGATTATATTAACAGATGATCCCAGAGAAGGTGCCTTAAAAAAGGAGCTCTCAGAATACGAAAGAAAGAAGTGCGCAGGAGATTATCAATTTATCGACTCAAGGAAAACGAAGTGCTATGGCAAAACTGTTCATCAATTTTCTAATTTACCTCAACACAAATTGTGTAAAGGTAGGTTTAATTTTACTGTCTCTTTCGCTGAAGGATATAGCCTACAACACTCGGATGTCACTAAAACTGCAGTCCGTGAAAACTTGAACAAGAGTAACTCTGTAATTGCCATTGGAGTAGGATTGCATAATCGCCTTAACCATCACGTGATCATACAACAATACTTACAACCGATTTTGCAGATGAAAAAAGACGCTAACAGCAAATGGCCTTACATAATATGGGTGACTGTACAAGCCCAGGGAAGTCTTAAACCCTTGGCGTTTTCTAAGGATCAAAACAACCATGCAATTTTCCATTATAATCAAAAAATGAAGGAATTCCTAAAGCCCCTTGGCATTCCAGTGTTTGATGTGTTTCATCTGACCCTTCGAGTAAGGAGTTATGATGGAACGCATTTTGGCGTGGGTGTGAATATGATGAAAGCTCAGCTTCTGTTGAATTTCTTAGAAGAGAAATTTGGACAAATCAATCAAATGTGATTGATAGATCACTGTATATTGTAACGAACTATATCGTTCATCATAGTATCGAATCGGTACACGAAAGGTACCTCGCACAGGGAAAATAATCACTGTATCACTCTGTTTTATTTGTAAGCTTAAAAGGGCTATGTCAGTATTTTTAATGTTACTTTAAAAAGATCAAAAGATATTCATTTTAGTGGAAACCCAAAAATAATGGACCAGTTTTGTTTCAAATTACTCTACTAGTTCTCTAAGAGTAAAAATAAGCGTCTTGGGCTGCAGATCAATGGCCAGGAGGGAAATGGATTGCAACTTGAAAATTTTTTGGGCCAATTATTTCAACGGTTTATCGCCGTATGTCCGGGAAAATTTGCTAAAACTCTGATTATCAGTTGTTTATTCTCTCTTCGAAAATTTACTTGATATCTACTTTTTGGTGTTTTTTAAGCATTTCGTAAATGACAAAAGTATTTAGTTTCTTGTACTTAGTTTTCAAGACAGGGATACTAATTAAGGGATACTCAGAAGCCGCTATAGTGGAAAAAGAAGAGCTTTCAGAGATAAAATCTTGCTTTGAGGAGCTTCATACGTTTTTATCAATGCGGGAGCAATGCGGGGAGATGTTTCTCACTTCGGATTTCAGAACTGAAGAAGCGGAGATGTAAAGGCGGGATTTCCAGCAGTCGAGGGACTTAAAGGTAAAACAAATTACATTCGATGGGAATTCGATGGGAATTTATCTTGATATCAATCTGTGATTGACATTTTTTGTGTGTTCCTGTTAGTTTTGGAGAATTCTTTATAAAACGTGCTCAAATTCAGTCGTTTCACGATTTCTTTCATCGAAGACAGCTCGGACTCGATGCGCTATAAATGGGTCGCGTTTTGCTTTTAAACATAAACTTATGGAGATTTGAATTAAATGTTTTGAATTAGAAAGAAGATTGTGTTGTCTATTTTTATGTGTTTGTTCATTTATTACATAGGTTGAAAAGCGATTTTATGTAAACAAACAAGACTTGGATTTTTTAGTTCTAACTTCACTCGCGTGGCCTTATTCCAATATGTTTGTGTATTTTTTTCAATTTTGATTTCCAAATCAGTTTCTCGGGCAATTTTTGATAAGCAACAGGTGTATTTTATTCGGAAGTTAGTCGTACTAAATCGTAAAAACTCTTATTCTTCGGCCATTTCAACTTTAACAGAAATACAATACACACTGCGGTTATAAAAACCATGGTTCTCGTTAGAGAACCAGGACAGGTTAAAGAGTCAACTAAAACATATTTCATACAGCTACATCTACTCATATGACTTCTCCAGACAGAAACGTATTGTCAACAAAGAAGAGTGGTCTGCCCTTAATGATTTGCGCAATGATGATAGCATCATTATTACAAAGCCTGACAAAGGAAACGGAATTGTCATCGTCAATAAACTTGATTATCTTAATAAAATAAAACAGTTGATCTCTGATGAGACAAAATTTAAGAAACTTACACAAAACCCGACGAAGTCTAGGGAGGACAGCTTGCTAGCATATCTTCGTAAACTTAGAAAAGATGAAATCATCGATGATGTCACCCTTGAGAAGATACTTCCATCTGGTTCTTCTCCTGGTGTCCTCTATGGTCTTCCCAAGGTTCACAAGTCTGGTTGCCCTTTTCGCCCTATTGTTTCGTCTGTAAACACTTATAACTATAACCTTGCATCTTATTATGTACGCGTTCTTCAACCAATCTCCACCAACCGGTTTACAGTAAAGATTCTTTTAGTTTTGCTGAATGGGCCAAGTCTTATAATCACAACAACGAGTTCATGCGCTCCTTTGATGTTAGCTCGCTGTTCACCAACGTTCCACTTGATGAGACAATACAGATCTGTTTAGACAAATTATATGCCTTACCTAATCCACCTAAGTTACCTCGCCCTGTTTTAAAAAATCTACTTGTTTTTGCGACCAAGAGGAGCCATTTTGTGTTTGATGGTCAGTACTATGATCAGGTTGACGGAGTCGCCATGGACTCTCCTTTGGGCCCGGTTTTAGCAAATATTTTTATGTGCCATTTTGAAGAGAAGTGGGTGATGAATAACAGCGATTGTCCTACTGTCTGGTTTAGATACGTTGATGACACTTTCACCTTATTTCGCCACAAAGACACAGGTATTAAATTTCTTCATTATCTAAACAGCCGGCATGTGAACATTCATTTGTAATTTGTTTAGGCTAGTTAGCTTAGCTAGGTTAGGTTTCCTGATGATTTTACCGTGTTTAAATAAAGATTTACAGTTACAGTTACAGTTACAGTTACAGAACCAAGAAATTCCATTCCTTGATGTCTCTATCAAACGTCATAACAACTCCTTTTCAACATCCATCTACCGCAAGAAAACTTTCACTGGACTTTATACTAAATGGGACTCATTCACACCTCGAAAGTACAAGATTAACCTCCTCCGAACACTCACTTATCGCTGTCTCCGCATCTGTTCCTCACCCTCTTTGTTGCAGTCTGCCCTAGATGATCTAAAGAATCTTTTGTCACACAATGGTTACCCCCGGGGTATTATTACTTACAAAATGAACGATGTTGTGACCAGAAGCAGAAACAAGTCAAAAGATCATGTTACTACGGTACCCAAAAGAGATGTTTTCATCGTTTTGCCTTATCAGGGTTCCACAGTAAAGTCATTACACAGCAACTTAAATCCTGTATCTGCAAGTTCTATCACAGGGAGCCCAGACAATCTGTTTGTGTAACATGACTGTTTGTAATTTTATAGGAAATGTATGGGATTTACCTAAATTTCATATTATAGCGACGTATCGCCAAATGCATGTACTGATTAACGCTAAATGAACGTTAAATTACATTATTTGTTGTGTGTACAACAAATAAGGTAATTAAACGTTTATTTAGCGTTAATCAGTACATACATTTGGCGATACGTCGCTATAATATGAAATTTAGGTAAATCCCATACATTTCCTATAAAATTACAAACGGTCATGTTACACAAACAGATTGTCTGGGCTCCCTGTGGTTCTATGGTTGTTTTAACCTTAGAATTATTTTTCGAAACACTCGCCGGATTAAGTCTTTTTTCCCCTACAAGGACAGACTTAGCCGCTCTCTCACGTCAAAGGTCGTTTACAAGGCAAGCTGCTGGGACTGTGACGATTTTTATATAGGGAAAACAAAGCATCGATTACATGACAGAAAAACTGAACATTTTAAAGCACTCACGAAGGGTTGTCACGCATCGGCCATTGCAGATCATATGACTTCAACGGGTCACGACATCAGACTCGTACCCAGTCGTCACTTATTTATTTTATTCGCAAGTAATTTGGGAAGGAAAATTGACGCGCGCAAAGGCGCTTGGGAAGGAGGGAGAAAAAGTAACAAGTAAGTAAAAAGTAAAAAGTAAGTAAAGTTTTATTTCCTTCCTTCCCTTGATGCACCGCGATCTTAGAAAATAAAGAGAAGCGACTGGGTACGAGTCTGCCACAACATTAAATGGGATCATTTTGAAATTTAACAACTGGGCGATCGGATATCCATTGTAGAATTAAGGAGACATTATTGATTAAGGATTTAAAACCAGCTTTAAATGAAAATGTGGGTAGTGAGAAACTTTTTCTTTACTAGCCTTGTATATATGTTTATATTTTCTAGCAGACTTTAAGATAGGTCTGTATATTATCTTTTTTCACTATTGTCATTTCTTTTAAATTAGGTTCCAGTCTTTCTCCATAGCATTTAAATTTTATTGTATTATATCCAACCGTCACTTCTGAAGATGTATGTTGAAGCATACGAAACGTCAAGTCATTAATCAAAGTTTTTTACAACATGCGTTGTTTTGTCATGTTTAGTCGTACTAGTTATTCTACACGGAGAAAGTTGTTTTTGTGAACTTTTGTACGGTCTAAATGTACTGTGCAGACGGTCGCGTAATTCTGTTTTTGAGAATTTAAAATTGAAAAATAGCCCGGTTGTCAATCTTAATTCTTGTGCTTCCGACCTTTTACCTCAGTTAAGTTTATCATCGGCTTTCTGTTCCGAGAGCTATGCTGTAAGGCTCAGCCTATCTATATATATTATATGTGAATTCACCGTTTTCCAGTTTCATGTTGTGATGCCATAATAATATGGCTTGGATACATAGCTTCAGTGTTTTGTGTTTCCCTGCCGAGGAAACACATATCACACCGGGAGCAGGTAAAACGACCCTTAAAGGGGGCGGTTTTCGCGCCTATTCCCCTCTGTCAGCGCTCGCGGTATTTTTACTTCGCGTGCCACCTATTCTTCGCTCCCCACTATCTGAACGCCTGGAACAAGCTAGCCTGACTGCAGCGTGCGTGTGTTTCCATACAGGATTCATTGAAATGATGCGATTCACGAGGGAATATATAGACACTGCTCGCAATCCACGATCAAAACACGTTGTGTGGCGCGTTACGCGCGCGACACTCCTGGCCTCGCTCTCGCATTGTTTGTGAAAAGACTGGGTTCTAGACAGCTCGTCATTCTCAAAATGGTGGAAGTAAGGAATCCTGATCGAAAATGTGTGAATTTAATTTAGCATTTTATATTATTACTTTGGCTATTTTATGGTCGCAACCATTCTGCAAAGGAGCAACACACTGGACAGTCACAGAAGATGGAAGAATCCAACAGCAGGTACAACAGTTAAATCAATTATCTTTTAAATTATTCACACATTCAAACCCGTTTGTTTGTACATTGTAAGCTTATAGTTTACGAAAGCTAAAAGCTTATTTGATTTTAGCTTATTTTCCCATTTTGGTATTGTTATCCCCTTTTTACAAGACGTATAATTGAAGCATTTTACGTTAAGCTCTTGTGAAGTGTATATAGTTGTATGAAACCCCAAATTTGTTAATATTTATTGTTTCTTATCTGATTTCAATAAATGATGATGTGTCCTACTTTGAAGGATCAGGTAGCTTCTAAATTTGCATTTACGTTATGAACGAGTAAAGCGGATGTAATTTAACCGATCCTTAAATAAATAAAAAAATTCTTACAGTTAGCTTAATATAATAATACTATTAAGTAATTTATATTGCACAGTTATCAATATATTAATTTTTAACTTTGCATTATAATTTACTACTGAAAAACTATATTAGCATAAAGGTTCTAAGAATAGAAATACAATATCTTGGGCCACTTTTGTTCACAATCCATACCAGCTTTCTCTACGATGTTGTCAGTGGTCACTTGCCTTAACTGTGTGTGCACTGCTATGCAGATGATGCTCAGTTGTATGTGTTGTTTAGTCCCAAGGAGGAGTCTGGTCAGGCAGAATTTGCTGTTTCTGCTGTTGAACATTGTATAAAGCAGGGTTTTCATTAAGAATTGTAGTAGCAGGAGAATAGTGTAAAGTAACAGGAGAATATTATGAAAGAGCGAAGATAGCTACATATTGCCATCGAAATTTAGCCGGAGAATTCTGCGTAGTAGACGGAGAATTCTCCGATCTCCGATGCCTAATGAACACCCTGATAAAGGACATTTGGATTTGGATGACTGAAGATAAATTCTTAATGAACGACCATGCACCACCACCACCTGAATAAATGAATAGTTTGTAATGCCACAGATCAGAGTATAATTATTATGATAAATATGTAGACCTTTTCAAAGTAAAATGTGTCATTTTGAAAACGTGGCAAACAAGTCAGGTGTATCATGGGAAATAAAGCAATCTTCTCCCCAGGGCCTTCTCCACTTACAACCTGTATCTTGCTGGCTGCCAGTGGCATGCTGTGTTGTCAACGGCACTTTTCTACCGATTTCTTAGCTCGACAACAATAACAGCAGGAACAAAAAAACAAATATCTTCTAAACAACTGTGAACTATCCCTACAGATCCACTCATTTTGTATAATATTCTTGTTTACTAGTTTATTTCAGGACCATCCTGAAAACCACTTCAGTAAGAGGAGATTCCTCACTCAGTTAAAATATTTCTAATTATAATTATTATAAATGCAAAATAAGTTGTTTTAAGAATTAACAAATTTTATCATGATTTTCATCATGTGCTTCAATGCTAATTTATATAGATCTACCTTATACAAGTAACTTTTTAATGAAATATATATGTTGTGGTTTAAATTTTTCTTTGGTTTAAAAATTTTCAAACCAGTTTGATTTTGATTTTCCTTTGTCTCAGATTCATTATCATAATCTGACACAAAAGAAAACAAAAATTGAACTGGTTTAAAAAATTTTAAACCAAAGAAAAATTTGAACCACAACATATACATATAATAGATTAAGTGCTTGCAGCAGAAATGTATGAATATTACAATGCCTTGCTTGCGGCTTGCTATTAAAATTCATACAGGGATTGTACAGTTCTGCTACAAGTATTAAATATCTCACTTACAAAAGAACGATATAGCGGTGAAGCTTATTAGCATTCTTATTTATCCATGATACATTATAGCTCTTCTCTATTAGGATTTAACAAACCTTCATTAAACTTTCATTTCTTTTGTATAATTTTCCTTGTGAGTTATTGGTGAATTTTATAAGTAGATAATATTTTTATACTTACATAATTTTATCGTATTTTTTTTAACCCTGTTGATTTTTTGGCATTCTTGGGAATTAAAGGGTTAAATCAAATATTGTAATATTTATGCATGTATTTTACCCAAAATAAGTTGTCAAAGGACATGACTTTTTTGTATCCAGGTATTTTTAGCCCTGATTCAGATTGAACTTTAATATAATTATGGTTTCTTTTTAGGCTGACTCCATCTTTAATCTCAAAAGTCCATATGACTTGGTCACCTTCATTCATCAGCAAAGCGCATTTGACAGACTAAAAGTTTTACGAGAAGAGTACCTTGAAGAAAAAAGAAAGGTGATAGAAGCTAGAGAGAAGGAACGAGAGGAGGTACAAAAATCTTTTTACAAAGTGGATCCAGATTGTGTTGATGCAGGGAAACACATTTCAGAGTTTGAGTTGCATCTGGAGATGACTCTTCCTTTTGGGAAAAAAGGCATCAAGTAAGCATTCCTGACTTGTTATTGTGTTTTAATGAAATATTACAATACATGTAATTATTGAAGTGCTGGGGGAATAGGGCGATTTCAGAAAATATCCATATACCATACCATGGGCAGCATCTTGGAATTCTGAGGGCAAGGGGGGGTTGTTTGGCCGGGAATTTCGAAGGCATGGGGGGGAAAGGGGTGTTTAGGTCAGGAATTCCAAATGCAAGGGGGGGGGGGGGGGAGATGATCAGGTCTGGCTGGATTACCAGAGTGAAAAAACAGGTTGAAAATGCTGATCTGTTGGCTTTTCTATAGTTCATAAATCAAGCACGAACTGAGGACAGCGGATAAAGGTTGATCACTCAAGTGTTTACACAAGTGTTGCTTTTTGCCGTTCCACTTTCAAGTTGTTTTTCACTATTTTATAAAACTTAATTTGAACAATTTGGAAATAATCTTGAATCTTGATTAAGTCACCATAGCGAGTAACTGAAAAAGTAATTTATAACAATTATTTATAGTAACCTTCATACTGTTATTTCCAGCATACCAGACCATGTCAACCTATGTCAACCCCTGCCATCGCACTTGGATCCTCCTTACTGCAGAACAGAGTTGCCAACTGTCATATACAGTTATGATCATCTTGAGGGTGTTAATGGTCGATATCAGCTGAACACCAGTGCAGAGCCAATGCTGTTGTCAAGCTTTTCTTCATATTTTAAGACTGTAGAAGAGTTGGGAGGACGTGTGAGTTTGGCACTAGAAAGGGTCAGTTAAATTTCTACAGTTGATGACCATGAGGGCTGCCTTAATTTACATGTAATCTTAATAAAAGTTGTAGGCAGCCAAGTTTAAAGACCCATTATCACTTTCCGTGATGCATTGCGGGCATTCTTGAATTTCCTGTCCATAAAACCGTTTTTTGGCTGGGAAGTTTAATCTGTTTGATTCCTAAAAAAATTTGTTTACATCGGGGAATCTGTATCGTCTATTAACTTCAAGATGATTTCTTTCAAATATTTAGTTCATATTCAAGTCATTGTATCTTTTTTTGTATGTTTTCTTGTATTTTCCATCGTTACTAGTATGTTTTCTAAGCAACGCCGATGAAGGCTCGAGGCCACTGTCAAAAAAAACAAGAACATTCAGAAGGTTTAGCTCAGAAATTCGGTCGTCTGTGAAAAGGAAATAAGTCTATTAGATTGCCTACTAGTTAAGATTTATCTTCGAATCTTTTCATTGTAATTGTTTTTAGAACATTCATTTTCTACATACTGTGGGTTGACATTTGAATCTTACCATCAATTCATAGACAGGAATGAATAATGCTCCCTGGACATGTAAACAACAGAAAAAGTATTCCATGGAAGTTGTAGGAAGTTTTCTCTTGTCCCTAGCCGTCAAATTTTTTTCGATGCAAACTTTTGAAGCCGATAATACTTCCTCCGCCAGTGGAGCTCACTAATACCAGGAGCAGCTGGGATTATTATGCCCCCAAACCCCCCTAGATCCTGATGGTCGTTTACACGCCCATATTGTCACTATCAAAAATTGCTCCAGCCCCAGCCACTCTTTATACATTTCCTGGATCCACCCCTGAATACTGTATGCCCGATGAAAACACTTCTCGGCTCGCTGGAGGTTTTGTTTTAAGCAGCATTGACCTTAAACTTTCCGTAATATTAGCAGGAGGTTTTCCGCCTCCCTCGACATGAAAATTTTTTCAATGCGATCTTTTGAAATGGAGGAAACTACCTCGGTGACTGGAGCTACACTAAGGCAGGTTGAGTGGCCCCAGACAAAATATGAGACATGTTATACAGGCTTTTGATATCTAACAGGACTGCTTCTTGGGACTTATAAATGTTAAAATTAATGTTGAACAAAATTTTAAATGCAGTGTTTATTTCTTCCTCGAGATGAGAGGCCAAAATTTCACTTCGCGAGAGATTGCATTTATCTGGATCCAAATCAAAATAAACAATGTGCAGTGCATCACGGTAAGTGACAATGGGTCTTTAAGAAGCAACATGTCAATGATGATGATGAACTTCCAACTTTTTGGTGTTAAAATATTCTGTTTTGTCATGTTATGACCAGAATTTTCCTTTTCCATTGCAGAACTCCAGCTCTTGGGTTCTACTCAATCTTGCAGCTTATTACTGGAGAATCAAAGGCAATGCCTTTGAGGCTGTAGACTGTCTACGACAAGCTTTGTATTTCTCTCCCAGGTGTTTCATCATGCTGATCTGTACTAATAATATACCTGTAGTGAGTGCATAGTGGTCATAATCAGTTGCAGACCACACTCCGTCAGAAATTGAAACAAATTGCAGAAAGGGGTGTTACACTGTGCAATGCTAAAAAAGTTGCTTCAACTATTGCAGAAAGTAGAACTCGATTTGATTCTACTTCTTACAAGTAATGGTCAAATTGAAAATACCATAGTGACGTCTCAAAAATAAAGTAAGCGGAAATGATCACAGCTGTAAAAACCATTTACATGTAATTCTTCATTCTTATATTCAGAAGTATCAAATTGAATGATTTGAACGAGACCTTTCAATTGAACCAACAGGAATAATATAATAAGAAAATGTTTTTTTTTTAGTTTGGCATCACCCTCCCAACATCTCAGGGAAATGTACTTTTGGTTTCATAATGAAAGCGATGATGATTAAAATTAATATTGTAGCCTGGGAATAGAACAATGAACACTTTTTTGATGCTGGATATTTAGCTTTGTGCAAAAAAATCACTTAATTTAGCTATTAATGGCTACCCAAAAGTAGCAGCCTCTTGGGCCTGCTATGCTGTAATGCGATAGTAACTGGACCTGCTACACTGTAATGTCGATAGTAACTGGGCCTGCTACACTGTTATGTCGATAGTAACTGGGCCTGCTACACTGTAATGTCGATAGTAACTGGGCCTGTTACACTGTAATGTCGATAGTAACTGGGCCTGCTACACTGTAATGTCGATAGTAACTGGGCCTGCTACACTGTTATGGCGATAGTAACTGGGCCTGCTACACTGTTATGCCGATAGTAACTGGGCCTGTTACACTGTTATGTCGATAGTAACTGGGCCTGCTACACTGTAATGCCATCGATAGTAACTGGGCCTGCTACACTGTTATGCCGATAGTAACTGGGCCTGCTACACTGTAATGCCGTCGATAGTAACTGGGCCTGCTACACTGTAATGCCATCGATAGTAACTGGGCCTGCTACACTGTAATGCCGTCGATAGTAACTGGGCCTGCTACACTGTAATGCCGTCGATAGTAACTGGGCCTGCTACACTGTTATGTCCATAGTAACTGGGCCTGCTACACTGTAATGCCGTCGATAGTAACTGGGCCTGCTACACTGTAATGCCGTCGATAGTAACTGGGCCTGCTACACTGTAACGTCGATAGTAACTGGGCCTGCTACTATGGGACCTTACAGTATCGCACAATATTAAGGTACAGAATGGTATTGGCAGTGCTTAATTTCTCTGTTATTATAATTGCATTAATTTTAGGGAGCACAAAGACCGTGCCTTGATGAGTCTTGCAGCAGTGCTACATCACACAAATCACAGCCATGATTCTCTGGTTCTGTTTCACACAGCCATTGATATAGGCAGTGAACTGTCTGTTTCTCATTATCTCCTTGGAAATATCTACGCTGTGAGTTGAACCTTGTTTGTTATTAACATCCACAAGGGGAAAAGTGCTTCTCATGCAAGGGGCAGATCTAGAATATTTTGAAGGAGAGTGGCTAAACATGTGTTTGTTTTAATTTCTTTTTTCTTTGGTGGATTTAGGGTAGCTATACACCAAATGCATCGCCCCTAGTATTTGAGTAAAAATGTCACTCGATTGCTCGCTCACTCGCTCGACCGCCTGTAGACATTGAACCCACGATATGTAATGGTTACCTGCCTTATACCCATGGGGACGGTGTTTACTGTTAGAGGGAGGGGAGGGTGGGGAGTTGGATGCAACGAGTGGTGGGTGGGGGCTGGTACAGCAAAATGCTTGGGAGAGGGAGGGGTCTGAAGGGGTACAGGATCTTTTAGAGCATTTCATATTCACAAGTTGGCTCATAGGACTCATAGGAGCATTTGATTGATTTATTTTTTTTTCCTTATTTTGCTCGCTCAACAGTCTATGAAACTGTATGAAATGGCTGAATTGTGCCACCGATTCACACTGGTGGTTTCACCCGACACTGATTCGCTATGTGAACGGGTGAAAGCAGTGAGGTGTGAGCTGAAACTAAAGGAGCTTTTACATGAACGGCAATTGTAAGTGTTTTTTCCTTACACCTTTAAGATTTACTTTCTTGATTTAAAGTTTTCAGAATCAATCATACATTGCTTGAAAAGCAACTCCCTTTCTGATTCAATTTTGAGTTAGAACATCTGATTTTGCAGTTATATTTGTTGGCATATTTTAGATCTCCCAAAGTAGCGGCCACCCGAAAGTAGCTGCTGTCCAAAAATTATGGCACCTTGGGACTGCTAATTCCGAAAGTAATGTGGGCTCAGGGCTTCTATCACAATTCTACAGCATTGTGACAGTATTGTGACAATATTGTGACAGTATTGTGGTACCATTTTCCTGTTCCCAGGCTGTTTTTTTCTGCATGTCCCGCAAAATGAGAGGAAGGATATGATGAAGATAGTCCCAGGGAATGAGGCCAAGGTATAAATAACACAGATTTGTGTCATTTTTTTTTCTGAAACCTTTAAATTTAAATCAAAAATACAAAATATGAAAATGTTGGTTAATAATGAAGTCAGCTGTTTTGGAATCTCTTAGGTTTAAAAATAATTTTGAACCACCCACAAAATGAGTTCCTGCATCTTCACAGTTTTCTTTTAAAATTTATAATGAATTTTATATAGGAACTCCCCGGGTTTGCCCCCATCCCCCCTCCGCCTCCCCCCTATAAGAGGTCATGGGTCAACTGTGACTCATGTGCGACCTAACCTTACCTTACCCCACCCAAGGGATGCCTGATGAGAGTTCTATTTACTTTCCTGTCTTAGAGATTTTAATGAGACATTGGACAGTCTAAAAACTCCAGAACTAGATTTAACTAAAGAACTTAGCAGAGAAGCAGTGGCGAAAAAGCAATTTCTTCCTCTGGAGACGTACAAGAGGCAGCTTGATCAAGTGTACACCACCGTACAGGGGATAGCTAAACAGATAGAAACGTGCAAGAGCAGACCTGGCCAAACAAAACACGTAAGGATATTGAGCTCTGTCTCTGGAGAAAGACTATACATAGTGTTTCGTTTCTGTCAGAGCTAGTTCAAGCTGTGTTTGGGAAAGGCATGACATGTGTGTCCCCTCGCAGCAGATGAAAATCGCCTGACATGTGTGTCCCCTCCCAACAGGTGATTTTCGTGATGCCTGTTTTACTTGTTTGACTATTCCTAAGAGAAAACAGATGTCTGCTGTGGAATAAGAAACCATTTCTCGTGATTCCCTTAGTTATTTAATGCAGCTACATCATAGTGCTGAATCAGACACACATTCATGGTCCCAGCCACACACAAACACTACATTTTGCATACGGGAAGTTCCATCGTCGTGCCTCTTTTCTTCTCTTTCAGGATTTGCACCTGTCATTTGATCACGCTGCAGCAAAGGAGAAGCATTCAGGTCAAGTAAAAAGAAAAGAAGCCGAGAAATCTGCTCACCGTCATGAAGACGGTAAACATGGCCATCAAACTGAAAATACAAGCTCAGGAATACAGGGTAAAACGCTTGAAAAATCCATGATAATCACTGAAGATGTCAAGGCTACTTCTTACTCTGAAAAAAGCTCGCAGAAATCTAGCGATACAAACAACGAAGAAAGCGAGAACTCGATTGAGAAAGAGAGTGGCAAAATAAGTGAAACGCTAGAAGCTACAAATTCTCAATCGGATAATTCTAATATTTCAATGGAAGAGGAAACCATGCAGAATCTTGAAGAGGCTCGTTTGGCGCTTAAGCGATTAAAAAGCATCATCAAAACTGTTAGCCAAGCTCGCCATTCTGCATTAAACACTGTGGATGTTGCCGAAGAAAAGTCTTCACAATTTGATTCAGATATTGATAGTGTAGATGGTGCAAAAACAGCTCCAAGTAGAGTGAGTGCCATTAAAAGCACGCAAACGGTGGTTCAAAAACAAAGCACAGTACAGAAAGCCTCCGGAAATCCACATCGTACGGGAAGAAGAGGAGAAAGCGGCTTAAAAATGCCAAAAAGCGATTCTGGTAGAAGAGAAGACAACGCTAATACAGTTATTTTAGAGGAAACTAAATTTGCCAAGCTAAAAGGAGAATCTGTAGTAACAAATAAAAATGGTCCTGGAATAAAATTGGATAAGATGGCTTCTAAGAACACGCGGGAAATTTCTGACGCTGAGTTACTGTTTGAAGAACCAAAAGGAAGTCATCCGTTCGGACCTAAACACACTCCGCCTCTTGAAAATAAAGACCTGTTGGTTCAAGCTAAAAAATGTCAAAATGTTGGAAAGAAGAAGCGAAAGGGAGAAGCGTTTGCAATGGAATGTTTGACTCAAGACGCGAGCACACAAACACAGGGCTCAACTACTGAGAGTGATTTGCCTAGTCAGAAATCTGTCACCAAAACTGAGTTTTCAAAATCCGCAACAAATTCGGAGCAAACCGAAAGTCAATTACAATCTAATACAGAGACAGTTTTAATGAAGCAAACTTTAGCGGAAGAAATTTCAACCACAACTTCGTCAAACGCCAATGTGAGCGACCGTTCTTCTGACGCGAAGGTGCACAAAAAAAGTGAAAGGAAGACTTCGTCTGTTGATGATGTTGTTAAAAGTGTAACTAACGATGAAAAAAGAGATGGAAAAGAAAATGACGAAACGCCACCTAAAAGCGGTGGATATTCTGATTCAAAGGCAGGTGAAAAAAGTGAATCGAAAGTTTCTACTGAAAATGTTATGAAAAGTAAAGCAGACGATAAAAAAAGCGAAAGTGAAAAATCAAACGGAGAATCGTCTAGAAATTCTGATGAAAAAAGCAAAATGAAAGCTGCTACTAAGGATGGTGTGAAAATAAAACCTGGCGAGAACGAAAGCGAGATGAAACAAAATGACAAGGTGGCCTCTAAAAATTCTGATGCGAAGGTGCTTGAAAAAAGCGAATTGAAAATTTCTGTTGTTGAGGATGATGGGAAAAGTAAAACCAACGCTAAAGAAGTTAAAAATATTAAAGAACCTAGCTTAGAGAATGAGAAAAGCGAAATGAAAAGTTATAATGCTGGCAATGTGAAAAGCAAATCCAGCGATAACGGAAATAAGAATTTAAAACAGCATGAGCGAGCGACCTCTGGTAAAAATCCCGAAACCATAAGCAAAGGACACAAATCGCCGTCATCTAAACCAAAAACGGAGCAGACGGACACGGATTCTAAATCAGGGAAGACGACCAACAGCGATAAAGCGGCGCAAAATATCAAGGAGAAAATAAAAGAAGCGGAATTTCTTCACAGAGTTGGAGCAGGTTCAAATGTGTTTGAAACAAGTTTCCTGAACGTTCACACTAGCGGTTCATTGCATGAACTGAGTGATGAGGAGTGTAAACACATTGAGGGAGTACACGCGCTTGTTATCAGGAACAAACAGTTCAGCGCATGGCTGTCGCTGGACACCAAAAATATCGAGTAAGTACGCTGCAAGCCCACACCCCGGGGAGGGGGGGGGGGGAGGGGGAGAACTCCCTTACCTGACCTAAACAGGTACGTGCGGCTCTACAGGCTATGGTTTTCGGGGTTTATATCTTGAACGGGGCATCGATTTCATCACTTTTTGTCGTAAACGGGGTAGTTTTTACATGGCCAAATATCAACAGGATAAGCATATAAAAATCTCACCATGAGCGTGATTTTAAATCCTGAATTATCTTTGCCCTCGGGGGTGGGCAGGAGGTGGGATTATTATTAATAAAGTAATCATGCTTTCAGCAAACAAACTCCTATGCTGTTTCAATTTTCTGCATTTGTTTCCATTTGTTTCTTTTAGTGTGCGGACACATGTTGACTTCTTAAGTGAAGTAGACGACTTACTCAAGAAGCCCCGCTGTACTGCAAAAATAAAGAACAATCTGCACACGTTCGGTAACCTTCAGGTACACATCAATAAAACCTCGCGCCACTTTCTCATCCAATCAGAGGTAAAACCAAAACCAATCGTGACTTGCTCGCACGCGTTTTCCCGCGCTTGGCGCCGGCTGCATGTATTTGCTTCGAGTTCTGATTGGTTCATTGGATTGTCTGCGCCTGTTGTGATTGGACAGAGTGATTTCTTTGGTTTTGGTTTTACGACACTCAATTGAAAACCGCTCTACTGTGTGACTTTCCAAAAAGAAGTTATTCAGCGTTCAATTTGTTTTGTTTGCACGTATCTATGTGGATTTATAGCCGTGATCTGTTATTTTTTTGTGTTTTCCACTAGGGTGTGGCGAATGCTGATAAACTGGACCAAGTGGCTGAAGCTGGTCTCACCCAGGTTTGCTTCCAGTCTCCTACACGGCCGTTGTTTGGGTTGTAACGCAACGCGTCTCTTTTAATGAACAGGAGCGTTGCGTTTAAATGTTGTTTAGTTTAAAACAGGCTAAGAAAAATACCTCCTAACCTCCCGTAATATTTGGAGTGAAATATTTACTAAAAGAAACTTTATTGACTTTTATTACCATTCCAGGTAGTATGAGTCATATACATTTAAAAACGTTCTAGATACCGTTGCTTGGTTTATGTATTTGTGAGTGTACAGTCGAACGTTTCTTTACGGACACTTCTATTACATAACAGCCTCTTATTACAGACAGTTCATATAAATTCTGCCTTTACAATACTTTATAATATCTATAAATACCTCAAAATTCCGAATATTTGTTGAAAGGACTTTTTCAGGGTTGGAGTGTATTTTCAGATTTTCGGTAAGAGCTAATTATTGAGAATTTTGCGACCAATAAAAGTCATTAAACACGAAGTTCCGGTATAAAAGGAGCATGGCCTGGCCATTCTCACCTCCTGTCGCCAATCAACCACTGAAGCATTAACAACTGACAAAAAACATGCGTCATTACTAAGACCATTGCTAACACAATTTGGAAAAACTTTATGAAAGTTATATCAGAAGTCTTTATGAACTTTTTTCTTTTTTTGCTTAGTTAAAATCTTGGTTTAATTAGATTTTTGAAGCAAATTATATTTAAAGGACGCGCAAGTTAACCACATTTTGTGACTGAAAGACGCCTTAATTTGCATTTCACACCCAAAAGGTTAGACTTGCCACAAGTCGAACTTCGCTTTTTTAAATGGGGTTGGTTTCTAGAGAAACTGTGGTGCTGCGTCGGTGGGGGGATGAAACACGAAAATTTAGTTTTATCGACTGAGTCGATAAGGTAAATTGACCACCGTAAAAAGATTCAAATAGCTGACGTTTCGAGCGCTAGCCCTTCGTCGGAGCGAATCAAGGAATTGTGGGTGGTGTGTGGTTTTATATAGTAAGCGGTGGAGCTACGCTATTGGTGGAAATTTGGTGACGTGAAAAACAAATGTAAATTAGTTGAATGAAAAGCGTTCGTTGATTCCGTGGGGTTTGAGAGTGCCGATTTGAAAGATGATTTTTTGTTCTAGGTTTTTACGGCTTTCTGTGTTACCCTGGTGTAGGGAAAGGCCGCAGATTGTCATGTGTTGTTTAGAATGGTTAGTAAGATTAAAATGGCGCGCGACTGGTTTGGATGCGTCTTTGTCATTTTTTTCAACGTCTCGGAGATGTTCACGAAAACGGTCGCCCAGTCTCCTCCCTGTTTCGCCAATGTATATCTTTTTGCAAAAAGTACATGTTATGCAGTAGATAACATTTACGGAGGTGCATGTAAAACGATCAGTGATTTGGATGTACACGATGTAACACTTGTCCTTTCATTCACAACGCGGACAAAATAACAGGACCCAAACGATCTATTAAAATCACTGATCGTTTTACATGCACCTCCGTAAATGTTATCTACTGCATAACATGTACTTTTTGCAAAAAGATATACATTGGCGAAACAGGGAGGAGACTGGGCGACCGTTTTCGTGAACATCTCCGAGACGTTGAAAAAAATGACAAAGACGCATCCAAACCAGTCGCGCGCCATTTTAATCTTACTAACCATTCTAAACAACACATGACAATCTGCGGCCTTTCCCTACACCAGGGTAACACAGAAAGCCGTAAAAACCTAGAACAAAAAATCATCTTTCAAATCGGCACTCTCAAACCCCACGGAATCAACGAACGCTTTTCATTCAACTAATTTACATTTGTTTTTCACGTCACCAAATTTCCACCAATAGCGTAGCTCCACCGCTTACTATATAAAACCACACACTACCCACAATTCCTTGATTCGCTCCGACGAAGGGCTAGCGCTCGAAACGTCAGCTATTTGAATCTTTTTACGGTGGTCAATTTACCTTATCGACTCAGTCGATAAAACTAAATTCTCGTGCTTCGCTTTTTTAGTCGAGTTTTATTCGATAAATTTGCGCGCAGAATTAAGTTATTATTATTATTATTAAAATTATTATTATTAAGTTAAGTCGAAGAACCTAACTTAGAGGACGAGAATTTAGTTTTATCGACTGAGTCGATAAGGTAAATTGACCACCGTAAAAAGATTCAAATAGCTGACGTTTCGAGCGCTAGCCCTTCGAGCGCTAGCCCTTCGCTCCGACGAAGGGCTAGCGCTCGAAACGTCAGCTATTTGAATCTTTTTACGGTGGTCAATTTACCTTATCGACTCAGTCGATAAAACTAAATTCTCGTGTTTCATCCCCCCACCGACGCAGCACCACAGTTTCTCTAGAAACTAACCCCATTCTAACTTAGAGGAAATGAGCATTGGAAGGGACTTGTGGCAAGTCTACCAAAAGATGTGAAATGGGGGAGGAGCTAAGCCTTTTATACGGAACCTCGTGTTTAAATAATAGTCGAAACTTAAACTTGGCAGAAACAAGCTTTATTGCAACTATAATGTAATAAAATAACCTAAAATACACAGACCACTTTCCTTTAGTGAAACTCAACTCTTTTCGAATTTTTTGTATGTTTATGGTAACTTTTTTTTCTTCTCAAGACTCTTTTGACAATTGGGAGAACAATACAGGACAGTGTTGATGAAATGGGAACGAGAATCTACAACGCTTTGAAAAAGGTAATTAATTTATCATTATTTTTCAGAAATCAGGGTTTTTTTTTTGTTTTTACCAAGACCTGTGTGTTTGTCTTCCCTTCTTCCTTTTTTATTAGCATCCTATTTGGTAACTTTCCCCAAAGAAAGAGTAAAACAGCGAAATCGCGTATTGCGCATGCGCAGTAAACAAACTCTCGTAAATGTTTTCTTTTTGTTGGATTTTGTTGTCATCAACTAGATTAAACTAATTTCTACCTTATGCCTGCCTCAGTTATCATTTGAGTAAATTCCAAGCTAAATTGCAGCGAATGTGTTTTTTATGAGTATCAGTGAATCCCATATGGATGAGATAGAATGCACGGATATATTTATCAGAGTGATAGCAAGCGTTTGATTTCACTGCTCGTTCCTTGTCTAGAGGTAGGTCGCCCTATGATCGCCTAGTGAGGGGACCGTTTACGCTGGACATGATCGGCACATCCTTAGGATGGACCCTTCCGGACCATGAAGTTAAACTGGTTAGGTGGCCGGAGCTTTAGCACTTTCTGGCCCAATTTTTGGACCATTTTCGCGCTCTTACATGAGAGCGCACATTAAAAGTGAAATGCTTTCAAGAAGGTCGAAATTTGCAACTGAAAGGAAAAGTAGTGTATTCATTTTTTGTAAGATACTCGATAATTTTCAAAGATATTTAATAGAGTGATTTTCGTATTATAACATACACACAGGTACCTTTGTCATACACGAAATAAAGTTATAGAACGCTAAAAGGAAGATACCTAGTGATTTTCAAAGTGAGAATAACCCATAATGAGAGTTTCAGCGAGTTTTCAAGTTGCAATCCATTTCCATCCTGTCCATCTGCAGCCCAAGACAATATTTCTTACTCTTTGAGCACTAGTAGAATGATTTGTAACAAATGGACCATTTTTTCGGTTTTCCACCGCTATAAATAAAATTATGCCTTTAAGCTTTTTAAAGGAAAACTAAAAACGGTGACATAGCACCTTTCAGTTTAGGAAATCCAATGATGTGAAAGACATGGTTTCACGACGAAGATAGTGGTAATGAATAGATTGAAGTAGTAAATGACTATTAAACCGAGTGCCCGAAGCTGTTTAGCGTTTCATTGTAATTCGGAGACAAGTCGGCTTTTACGTTCCAGTTACGTTTTTTTAAGCTCATACAAATAGAGACAATTTATTCAGAATACATTTGCTGTACTATTACTGTAAGTACCATTTATGTAACAACATCAGTTTTTGATAGGCCAGGGCCCTTACTTTCGGGGTTTAATAGAGGGGTATACAATTAACGTTACTTTAGGGGTGGAAGGGGTCACTTTCGTCGCACTAGTTTGGTAATTTTAAGTAATGCTCCACATAAGAACTACTGTAAACTTCATTGTTCTGCCGCATTGGCTCTTTCCCACATAGAATATCTTTGATTTCAAGGATAGAGGAGGGGCTGATGGTTCATAATTATATTTCAGTATAAAAATAAAGAAAATCCAATTGCGTCAAATAAATTTTAGGAAATGTTCGTGCTTAACCAATCAGAATAGCAGAAGACAATAGCTAATAATTTTGCTTATTTGATGAAGTTCCCCAAATACAATATCTTTTAAAAATTGCCTGTTGTGCGATTGGGTCTCAAATTACTTGAAACCTCAAAAACATTAGACAAAATGCACCTTGAACCTTAACTTTTCAGCAGTTTTTGAGTCTAAGCCAATGAGATCACTAGTTATAACAATGGAAAAAGTTGACATTCTATCGTGCATTGCGGTTCAGCACTTTCCTTCTTTTGCAGATCATTACTTAAACAAATCTGAA
Organism: Dendrophyllia cribrosa; assembly: GCA_024195265.1. Lineage (NCBI taxonomy): Eukaryota > Metazoa > Cnidaria > Anthozoa > Scleractinia > Dendrophylliidae > Dendrophyllia > Dendrophyllia cribrosa. The sequence goes on from JAJLRJ010000009.1 coordinate 611,700, forward strand.
CTACTATTTCTAGGTTTCCATCAATGCAAATGTTTTTTTTTTTTTGCTTTTCACAGTTAGAGTTAAAATAGGTGACAATGTTCCTTTAATGTAATGTAATTGAAATTGTTGAATCCACAAAACTCCTTGACTTGAGAGTAAGTGAATAAGACATTATTATGTTTGGTATATAAACTTTAAATTGACCTCAGGGTTGGCGTTTTATTGGGTCTAATTCCTAAACATTTTCCGCGAACTCACTTAAAAGTTTGTGCTAACGTTGGGCCATCGATAGCGAGTCATACGAACCGACATGAACTCACACAAAACAGCGGGCCGTTGAGTAACAATCAGACGCAAGACAAGACAGCGCGTATTAACATGACAATCAAATAAAACACAAGACAACGCGCACTAACATAACAATCAAACACAACACACAACGGCGCGCACTAACGTAACAATCAAACACAACACAAGATAGCGCACACTAACGTAACAATCAAACACAAGACAAGACAGCGCACACTAACGTAACAATCAAACACAACACAAGATAGCGCGCACTAACGTAACAATCAAACACAAGACATGACATCCCGCACTAACGTAACAATCAAACACAACACAAGATAGCGCGCACTAACGTAACAATCAAACACAACACAAGATAGCGCGCACTAACTTAACAATCAAACACAACACAAGATAGCGCGCAATAACTTAACAATCAAACACAACACAAGATAGCTCGCACTAACTTAACAATCAAACACAACACAAGATAGCGCGCACTAACGTAACAATCAATCACAACACAAGATAGCGCGCAATAACTTAACAATCAAACACAAGACATGACAGCGCGCACTAACGAAACTGACAATCGAACATAACACAACGGGCAGCGCGCACTAACGTAACAATTGAACAAAACGCAAGACAGCGCGTACTATCGTAACAATCGAACACAACACAAGACAACGCGCACAAACATTGTTATATAACATTTGTTGGTTCAACAATGTTAAAACGTGTTAGCCGGCATGTTAGATTATGTTAAATTATCTTTGACTAACAAAAAATGTAAGTCAAAGATAATATAACGTGCCGTCTACACTTCTAACATTGTTGAACCAAAAAATGTTATATAACAATGTTAGAACGTGTAGCTTGGACAAGACAGCGCGCACTAACGTAACAATCAAACACAACACAAGACAGTGCAAGACAACATGTACTTCAAAACCCTACCGAAAACCCTACAACATTTGTTTTTTTATATTTCCACGGTAGCCTGCGCACAGACATTTCCTATTTCCTTTTGGGTGTCTGCTCGTAAGCTAGTCCACAGCAGCTCAAGAGACCGTTGTGCTCACAAGTGAATTTAATTTTCTCGCTTTTTGTTTGAGGTGTCTGCTCGTAAACTAGTCCACAGCAACTCAAGGCCGTTGTGCTTACAAGTGATTTTAATTTTCTCTTGCTTTTTGTTTGAGGTGTCTGCTCGTAAGCTAGTCCACAGCAGCTCAAGACCGTTGTGCTCACAAGTGATTTTAATTTTCTCGCTTTTTGTTTGAGGTGTCTGCTCGTAAGCTAGTCCACAGCAGCTCAAGACCGTTGTGCTCACAAGTGATTTTAATTTTCTCTTGCTTTTTGTTTGAGGTGTCTGCTCGTAAGCTAGTCCACAGCAGCTCAAGACCGTTGTGCTCACAAGTGATTTTAATTTTCTCTTGCTTTTTGTTTGAGGTGTCTGCTCGTAAGCTAGTCCACAGCAGCTCAAGACCGTTGTGCTCACAAGTGATTTTAATTTTCTCTTGCTTTTTGTTTGAGGTGTCTGCTCGTAAGCTAGTCCACAGCAGCTCAAGACCGTTGTTCTCACAAGTGATTTTAATTTTCTCTTGCTTTTTGTTTGAGGTGTCTGCTCGTAAGCTAGTCCACAGCAGCTCAACACTGTTGTGCTCACAAGTGATTTTAATTTTCTCTTGCTTTATATTTGTCAGAATTCTACGTCTTGGGTGATACTAAATATCGCTTCTTTATACTGGAGAGTTCAAGGAGATACTGCTGAAGCTATCAAGTGTTTACGGCAGGCGCTTTATTTTTCTCCACCCGACGCGAGGGTATGTTTTTACCTTAGAATTGCGTAAAACACAATTACGTTAGAGCTACTAGTAAAAAACGTAAAAAAAAAAAATACGGCTGTGATACTATGAAGGTGATGTAGGGAACAGAAACATGAAGTTTGTTTAAGGGACTAATTACAAAAGCTTTTAATTGCCACCCAAAGTTTGTTTGAGGGTCTAATTACAAAAGCTTTTTATTGCCACCCAAAGTTTGTTTGAGGGACTAATTACAAAAGCTTTTTATTGCCACCCAAAGTTTGTTTGAGGGACTAATTACAAAAGCTTTTAATTGCCACCAAAAGTTTGTTTTAAGGGACTAATTACAAAAGCTTTTTATTGCCACCCAAAGTTTGTTTTAAGGGACTAATTACAAAAGCTTTTAATTGCCACCCAAAGTTTGTTTGAGGGACTAATTACAAAAGCTTTTTATTGCCACCCAAAGTTTGTTTAAGGGACTAATTACAAAAGCTTTTAATTGCCACCAAAAGTTTGTTTGAGGGACTAATTACAAAAACTTTTTATTGGCACCCAAAGTTTGTTTGAGGGACTAATTACAAAAGCTTTTTATTGCCACCCAAAGTTTGTTTGAGGGATTAATTACAAAAGCTTTTTATTGGCACCCAAAGTTTGTTTGAGGGACTAATTACAAAAGCTTTTTATTGGCACCCAAAGTTTGTTTGAGGGACTAATTACAAAAGCTTTTAATTGCCACCCAAAGTTTGTTTGAGGGACTAATTACAAAAGCTTTTTATTGGCACCCAAAGTTTGTTTGAGGGACTAATTACAAAAGCTTTTTATTGCCACCCAAAGTTCGTTTGAGGGACTAATTACAAAAGCTTTTAATTGCCACCCAAAGTTTGTTTGAGGGACTAATTACAAAAGCTATTAATTGCCACCCAAAGTTCTGTTCGTTACTAGACGTGGATAGCGGGTAGTTTGTTGCTCTGAGGACTGAACCTTGTTTAAAATGACCGCTGAAATTAAAAGGGACACTGTCACGGATTCCCATCCGCGGACCAGGCTCACTTCAAATATTCTTTTCCGTCCCGTTATTTTTCAAATATAATAATAATTACAATAATAATAATATATAAGCTTTATTAACAATTTAAAAAATATCTTAATTACATAAATAAAAATAGAAATAATTGATAATAAAAATTCAAAATTCTATAAAATTACAAATTCCATGATGCAGAGATATTAAAATTATACAATCGAACTAATTACAAAATTAATAATAATTTTATTATTATTATTATTATTATTATTATCCTTTTCCGTCCCGATATTTTTCAAATATCCTTTCCGTCCCGATTTGTTTTCCACCGTGACTGCCGCCACTAGTCGACGCCATTTTGAAATTTTCGATTCGAGAAACTGATAGCGTCCCTTTTAAAGCACTCCGTAGATAAATGAACCCCAGCCATAGCCTGTTTGTGAGGTTAAGGTGTCGAGCGACTGATTTACAAGCGTCTTTGTCGTTTTTTTTCTTTTAGTAAAGGTATACTCGCAGTTGGGAATAGACGGCCCACATGGCCGAAGCCATGCACATCATCTTACCAATAAAAAAAAAATCGTTTTAAATAACATGACTTAATTCTTGTTATACCAGGATGTCGCTCACGTTGGTCTGGCGAGTATTCTGCTACGGGAAGGGCACCTAGACGACACTGCTGTAGTAATAAAAAAAGCTTTGGAGGTGAGAAAGAGAGATTTATTGAATTCTTCTCTGTGAAATACCTCGAGTTGGACATTTGTTGTTTGCCTGAGGGCGTTTACCATTTGTGATAACTGGCCGCGGACCAGACAAGTCAGTTCGTAAACAGAATGCAACTTTTTGAAAACCTTTTGCTACAAGTCCATCAATATTATGCATGCTATCTGCGAATAAACCTTCCCAGTCGCACAGTTCTGGAAAATGGAATTATTGGAAAGCGCTCTTAGATACGCGAGTGTCCTGCTTGGTTTCTTTTCTTCATTAAGTACCTTTATTTGATTTTTTTTTCAGATTTCTCCCAGTCTCGCTCTCGGTCACTTCATTCTCGGCAATGTTTTTGGAGCGCAGGTGAGCAGGGCATTATCTCTAAGAATTATCACGAATCTTAATTCGTTTTAACGTATTTGACTGTTTACAGATGTCTTAGTTTTAACTAACGGTGCAAATGTTTGGCGGTGCTTTCAGGAACAAAACCAACTGTATCTTGCGCACTGTTTAGATGTTTCCCTCGCTTAGCACTGATTACATGTTTTCCAGAGCTTAGCACTGTTTTTTTTTTGTTCTTAGGAACAAAACCAACTGTATCTTGCGCACTGGTTAGACGTTTCCCTCGCTTAGCACTTTTTTTTTTTTGTTCTCAGGAACAAAACCAACTGTATTTTGCGCACTGGTTAGACGTTTCCCTCGTTTAGCACTGTTTTTTTGTTGTTGTTGTTGTTCTCAGGAAAAAAAACAACTGTATCTTGCGCACTGGTTAGACGTTTTCCCTCGCTTAGCACTGGTTAAATGTTTTCCCGCGCTTAGCACTGGTTACATGTTTTCCCGCCCTTTGCACTGGTTACACGTTTGCTCACCCTTTGCACTGTTTATATATTTTACCGCCCTTTGAACCAGTTACATGTTTTCCCGCGCTTAGCACACTTTACACGTTTTCTCGCGCTTAGCACTGGTTACAGGTTTTCCCGCGCTAAGCACTGTTTACATTTTTTCCCGCACTAAATAGCACTGGTTACATGTTTCCCGCGCTTAGCACTGGTTGCATGTTTTCCCGCGCTTAGCACCCGGGTTACATATTAATTTTTCCCGCGCTCAGCACTGGTTACATAATACGGTAATATTTCCCACGCTTGGCACTGGTTACATATAAATTTTTCCCGCGCTTGGCACTGGTTACATATAAATTTTTCCTGCGCTGAGCCTACTGGTTATATGTTTTCCTAAGCTTGGCTTTGCTTTCTCACGCTCTGCATCGGAAACATGTCTTCTCGCGCCTGGCACTGATTGCATGCTTTCCCACGCTGCGCACAATATAGTTGAATACTTCTCTTACCGCTTTTGCTACCAGTTGAAAGGTTTACCGCGCTTGGTACCGCTTGTTTCACCGTTTTTGTTCTTGCTGTATTGTGGTATCTGCTCTGTCAAGAAAGATAGTTATTAACGTTTTTTCCCTTCTTTGCAGAGTAACATTCCTGAGGCGATACAGCATTACTTGCTCGCCCTACAGCTCGAGCCAGGTTTTACGCCAGCTGTGGAGCGTTTAAAGATCATTCAGTGTGTTTTGTGGAAACAACAGCAAGCTTTAGAAAAGGAAGCTAACGATCTTAGAAAGCTGCTGAACCCAAATTAAATACATGTTGTCTGCTTTTCATCCTCTGAGTCGCATATTTCGCTTACCCGGCGGGCCCTGGCACTAGGAACTAGGCCGTAACACTGGGAACTAGGCCCTAGCACCAGGAAGTTTAGGGGTTAGGGCTCCGGGGAACTATCTCCCTTCACCGACCATCTTTATAAATCTCATTGGAAATATTTCTCTGTCAAAACGCTGTACTTAGACTCTCTCGTAAACGACCATCTCCCTTCACCGACCATCTTTATAAAATCCCATTTGAAACATTTCTTAGTCAAACGCTGTATTTAGACTCTTTCGTAGGCGACCGTCTTTTTATAGGTAACTACTTTTCCTGAACGCGCGCACGCGCCCCACTCCCTCGTTCCCGTCCCCTTTCTATGCAGTTGACTGTCTCGTAAGCGACTACCTTCAGGGCCAGAAACCTCCCTATTTTTTCCCTTTGTTCTGAGTGCTGCCCACGCAGCCTATCGACTGTATTTGGACAAAAATCCTTGTCTTTACACGTTTAAATATATGACAGAAGCTAGAAGGATCACGATGATCGCTAGTGAGAAAATCGCTTCGAATTCCGTTTGAAGGCGTCGTTTTCGGCGTGTGGTTGTTCAAACTCCCCGTCTCACTGAATGAAAATATAATTGCATTGCCGTACTACCGAATTTCAACAGCTTTCATTGAAAGAACTGTAAAAAAGGAGGGAAAATAGGGCGAATTCGTATTTGAGCTTGCAACAGAAAGGTGTCTTTATTTCTGACAGCGTGCGGGAGTATTGGAATTTTATTTGTATTTGTTAGAAAATGTTTAAATGCTTTTAAAAAGCCTTGTTTAGTGTTCAGAGTTCTACGCTTTGTTCCTCTTTAAAATTCTTCACAAAATTCCTCCTTTAAACTTTTAATTTAAACTTTATTTTTTTAAGGTATACTTTGTTAACGGTGGAATTTCTTCGCACATTACTCGTACCTGTCTTTCGCGGAGGACCGTGAAACTCAGTGTCGCCTGATTTTTGTTTCATTATGTATTTAAGGCCCGGTTCAGACGCTGAACTTTTCATGTGCCGAACTTAATTCGAATTTGGACCGACCCAAATTAACAAAAGTACGCCTGTTGATTCAGACGCCGAACCTAATTAGCCGAACTTAATTCAGTTTGAAGAGAAACAAATCGAAAGGTCAGCGATTTTCAGGCAAAGATGTCAGAACACGCACCAGTCGTTATAATAATTTATGCATTAGGTTCGGCTCATGAAAAGTTCGGCGTCTGAATCAAAGCCGTTCCAAAGCCGAAATTCCCGGCTAAGCCAGGCGGAAAGAACGGCTGAGCCGTTCCAAATTCAAATAGCCGTTCTTAATTGATTCAGACGCCGAACTTTTCATGTACTTAATTCACGGTATTAGGTTCGGCTCATGAAAAGTTCGGCGTCTGAACCGGGTCTAAGTCAACTTAAAGTAAGGATATATTTGGTAAATTTAACCTGGGTCTAGTTTTACGTAGAGTAAATGCAATAAATTTAGTGGCAAGATAACTATTTTTTCTTGATAAACGCAGATGGTGAATGTCTTCTTATTTCTCAAAAATATAAATTATATTTTTAATTGTCCCGTGCTTGTTATATTATAAAATAAAGTCCTAAGAAGATACTTTAAACAATCGTTTAAACGTGGTATCAAATTTTCATCTCATATTTTAATAACCGTATCATGTATAAACAGCACCTTAATTGGCTTATTGCAACAGAAGTTGCAGAAACAGTTTACATTACGCAACGCTTGATAATGTCGCAGGGTTGCAGCAATTCTTTGTAGAACCGAGTTTTACTTACTCCCATATATAAATGACGGCTGTGCTCGTCGAAAATTTTCGAAACACCCTGAACAGTACCAGAATCTTGTTTGATGGGCGTGTCTCAAATGGACCATACCCCTTAGAGGTGCCAGTCGGCTCGATACCCACGTACCGTGATAATTCTAACGGTGGTTATTTTAGATTTTAGAACCCTAAGCGATACCAATCTACCTGGTTAGAACTGCAATGATGTGTAAGGCAATTTTTCCGAGCAACTTGTGTGCCAACAAAATTACGAGACAAGTTGCATGGAACGTTATCTAGTTTGTAATTGTTAGGTAACTGTTTCATCACTGCCATTCACATCCTTAGTTCACTGTTTTTTCCTCGTCTGGAGGACCTTCAGGAACAAATGTATCATACTCCGACACTTTCACATAGCCGTACGAATCATGTATCAACTTTTCTTCTTCTTTCTTTTTTCTCTCTTCGGCAAAATTCGACCACACGACTGCCATTAGTCCGAACACAATAAAAACGCCCCCGAAATATTCCAGAGTATTCAGGACTTCCCCTAAAATGAAATACGACAAGATGGCGCAGAACAGGACCTGAAGAGGCCAGGTCGCTGTGACAAGTGACGCAGACATCTGCATATTACACCAGGAAATTAAAAGATAGCACAGCCCAGAGGCTATGAAAATGGCGTAGAGAATCGGGTAGATTTCCTCCTTAGGAAAGTATGTAAACTTTTCTGGCTTATTAACGTAGTACAGCGAAGCCAAAGCCATGAACATTGCGCCAAACATGTAACTCCACGCGGTAACAGTCACGGGTTTAGTTTTCCAACAAGACTCTTCTTTGTCAAAGATGAATTTTTTTTGAAGAAGAATGTAAACCGCCATGGAAAGCGTGTTTCCCAGAAGAAATATGTACCCCATAAATTGGATGTCACCAGAGTTGATAGAGTCACCGTGATCTGTCGCTTCGCCAGAGTTCTTTTGTACCGTCATCACTATGGCACCAGCCGCAGCAAGAAGAATTCCCAGACACTTGGCCCAGCCGCGCAAGGTACGGAAGTCTGGGAATGGTTCTATTCGTACAATGATGGCGAGTAAGGCAGTCCATACGGGAATGGCGGGTTGAAATATTGACGCAATATTGGCGTTTGTATAGTAAATGCCAAGTAGGTACAATAACTGATTTCCAAACATTCCTGTTAGGCCTAGAACGATAAACAGGGGAAGTTCCCTGCGGATTAACGAAAATAACGTCAGAATTTTAAAGCGATTTTTATTTCGCTCGCTTGACATTATGGGAAAATAGACCGGCTGCTGCGGGAAATTCATTCTAATTCATGCTGTGTTCACATCCGAAAGATGTTTGGAGTAAACATGTTTCAAACGAAACACGTTTCCCGTAAATATGTTTGCACTTTCATTGTTCACATTGTGCTGTGTTCACACGAAGGGTGAACCATGTTTAGTCTGATCACGAATGAAACATGTTTCACTATGCCCGAGTGTTCACACGAGACGGCGCATGGCGCGAATCATGATCGAAACATGTAGTGCGCTCCAAGCGGGGGTTCTCTCATATGTAAGGTACGGGGATGCACATCGTCTCGTTTAGGGGTGTAAATAACGGATTTTGGTATCACAGGGTGGCACGTGAAGAATAGCTAAAGATTTATGACAGTGCTTTTAAAATTTATTATAGGTGAAAGCATTCGATGACGAGTCTTTATCGCCATTTTAGTCACTATAACTCTTGTTTGTCTGTCTTTTAAGAATGGTATCTTTTGGGGGTCAAATAAAGCTTGGGCCACACTCATTGTGGAGACTGAGCACCAACGTTTGCCACTGATATGGGTAGCCATAGGGAAACCCATGACTGGTTAGTGGTAACCCATATGAGCTATGACTGGTTAGTGGTAACCCACATGAGCTATGACTGGTTAGTGGTAACCCACATGAGCTATGACTGGTTAGTGGTAACCCACATGAGCTATGACTGGTTAGTGGTAACCCATATGAGCTATGACTGGTTAGTGGTAACCCATATGAGCTATGACTGGTTAGTGGTAACCCACATGAGCTATGACTGGTTAGTGGTAACCCATATGAGCTATGACTGGTTAGTGGTAACCCACATGAGCTATGACTGGTTAGTGGTAACCCACATGAGCTATGACTGGTTAGTGGTAACCCATATGAGCTATGACTGGTTAGTGGTAACCCACATGAGCTATGACTGGTTAGTGGTAACCCACATGAGCTATGACTGGTTAGTGGTAACCCACATGAGCTATGACTGGTTAGTGGTAACCCATATGAGCTATGACTGGTTAGTGGTAACCCACATGAGCTATGACTGGTTAGTGGTAACCCACATGAGCTATGACTGGTTAGTGGTAACCCACATGAGCTATGACTGGTTAGTGGTAACCCATATGAGCTATGACTGGTTAGTGGTAACCCATATGAGCTATGACTGGTTAGTGGTAACCCACATGAGCTATGACTGGTTAGTGGTAACCCACATGAGCTATGACTGGTTAGTGGTAACCCACATGAGCTATGACTGATTAGTGGTAACCCACATGAGCTATGACTGGTTAGTGGTAACCCACATGAGCTATGACTGGTTAGTGGTAACCCACATGAGCTATGACTGGTTAGTGGTAACCCACATGAGCTATGACTGGTTAGTGGTAACCCACATGAGCTATGACTGATTAGTGGTAACCCACATGAGCTATGACTGGTTAGTGGTAACCCACATGAGCTATGACTGGTTAGTGGTAACCCACATGAGCTATGACTGGTTAGTGGTAACCCACATGAGCCATGACTGGTTAGTGGTAACCCATATGAGCTATGACTGGTTAGTGGTAACCCATATGAGCTATGACTGGTTAGTGGTAACCCACATGAGCTATGACTGGTTAGTGGTAACCCATATGAGCTATGACTGGTTAGTGGTAACCCACATGAGCTATGACTGGTTAGTGGTAACCCACATGAGCTATGACTGGTTAGTGGTAACCCATATGAGCTATGACTGGTTAGTGGTAACCCATATGAGCTATGACTGGTTAGTGGTAACCCACATGAGCTATGACTGGTTAGTGGTAACCCACATGAGCTATGACTAGTTAGTGGTAACCCACATGAGCTGTGACTGGTTAGTAGTAACCCACATGAGCTATGACTGGTTAGTGGTAACCCACATGAGCTGTGACTGGTTAGTGGTAACCCATATGAGCTATGACTGGTTGGTGGTAACCCATATGAGCTATGACTGGTTAGTGGTTGCCTTTGTAAACCATCAACCTATCGTAACTAAAAAGAAAACATAGAATACACGATCACTGCAACAAACCGTTGAGAATGGCCGGATCTGGGCTTCCAGACCTAGATATTAAAATACTTTAAGTGAAACAAAAGAAACGACAAAATGATCCTTAGGGCAGAAAAACAGAAGGAGAAGCAAATAAAATTGGCATATAATAGTGCCCATATTCCACTTTTATTTTATTTGCATCTGCTTCTGTTTTTCTGCCGTAAGGATCTGTTTGTCGTTACTATCGTAACTGACGCTGGTTACCCAAATGATCCCAGAAAGCTTAGGCTATGTTCACAAATATCAACATGTTCACATTCTGAGTGTAATAAGGAATTGTGGGTACGAAAAGCAGTAGTTTGTGGGAGTAGTGCCTCGGAACTAACGCAAAATGCGTGCACACTGGGAACCGGTACCCACTTTAGTGACCGAGTACAAGGTTGAGACCTTGTACTCGGGCACGGGCACCGTGCCCGAATTCTGGCGTGGGTACTTGAAAAAATGGTGTGTTCACATTAGTGCCCAGCGATAATCGTACTCGGGAACCGTGCTCGGGCACCAAGTGTGAACATAGCCTTAGTGACAAAAGCTGGTGCTCAGGCTCCATAACTTTTCTGGAGTGGCAAATTGGTTTCCTTTAGGGGTTTAATGAACAATTTCCGACGAGCATCCCCATGATACAAAAGCACAGCCTTTCGAAATATTGGATTCAAATACAATTTCCATACCGTTTAATCAGCCTTGCTTTTGTATCATACTGTTTCATTTTTACGCTGATTAGATCCTTTACTACAGGATCCGGTGCTCTTATTTTGTCACGGTGGTCCTTGCAAACACAATTACGTTTTTGAGCATCCCCATACCTTTAATATGGAGTCGGGGGGGGACTAAATGCATAAATATGTCCCTGAGAGAAACACAACTACAGAATACAGGGCCACTTTTGAAGACAGTCAGTTGGGTTGTCTATTCGTACGTGACAAAGCGCGACAGGAAACTCCACATCCTACGTACGGGTACCAGCAATTATTTCACAACACCTTTATCACTTAGCGATTCATAGTTAAATCACTTCCAACTGATAATATTAAAAATTGGGGGATTTTTTGTGATTTAAAACTTCTTAACGTAATCAAAACTGCACATTATGAAAAATTCCTTACGCATCAGGATGTGGAAGCTCGTGATCACAAAATGTCTGGCGAAAAATCGCTTGACAGGTCAGTCAATAAAAACTTTTTCAAATACAACGATAAAGTGAGGAGAAAACTTCCTCTTGTAGGTTAACACAAACAACTGAATTTTACTTTACTGAATTAAAGGGAAAAGTCGCAAATCGTATAAACTCTTACCTCAGGGATGGAAGTTGAATTGTCTTCTCGGAAACAAAAGCGGCGAGTAGAAGCACTGGAAAACATCCCGCATCTCGAATCAAGCTGAAGATTAAAGGATCTGCTTGGTTTTCTTTAGCAAACTTTGAAACAATAACTCCATAAGCTCCAAAGCCAAGTTGAACAACTACAAGAGCAAGCCATACGATCCAAACACCCGTGACCGCCATCTTGGATTGAATTGAGTAATGATGGTGCGTCACGCCATACTTCCGGTGAGTTCAGTCATGTGACGTTGCGTAACTCTCGAAGTCAAGAGTGAAATAAATATTTGTTTAAAACGTGAAAAAATAGTAAATAATAAACGAAATATTGTAAAACTGTCTATGATTTTCATATTCATAAAAACTGTCGTGAACTAAATCACTATGACACTTTTTTACAATCAGTTTCGTTTATTATTTATTATGTTTTACGTTTTTAACAAGTATTGATTTTTTTTATCAAGTGTCACGCATCACCTGGAAAACAGCAACTTTTACTCCAAGTTAACGGGGCAATGACAGACATGACAGCATTTTTAGTATCATTTCAGTATGAATGGAAATCTAAAAATAATGTTCCAGTTTAGTTAATTGTTACTATGCTGGTGCAATGAAACTATAAACTAGCAGTAATCGGAGATTATGGAGACGCGTTCGAAGGAATTTCCGGCGGAAATGAGCCCCTGAAAAAAGCAATAGGGGCGGCCATTTGGAAGAATCTCAAATTTTACTGCATGTAAGGCACAGGTCAACCAACACGAAATTAGAATTGCGTTCTTCGAACGCGATAAATGAGTTTGGTTGCGGATGGTCTGGATGCAAATGGATAGTAGATGGTCGATTTTTTCAAGTTCTTTCCTTGTGTCTTGGAAAAATCGCTCAAATCTGATTGTGGTTAGTTCTCTCTTCGACAAAACACTTGGTATGTCCCTCCTAATGCTATAATAGCCTTTTATGAAAGAGCAAAGGTGCTCATACCATAATGATTTGATTTTTTAATATAAGCGTCCAGGTTGGTAGCTCTAGGGAGGGCGCTTATTGGAGAGGGGCGCTTATTGGAGAGGGGGCGCTTATTTTTTTAGACAAAAACATACGAGCGTAAAAAACCTCTTTAAAGAACAACAGAACATGTACAATTCACACAGTCAGAACAACAGCATTTTATTATTTTAATTATTATTATTAGCATTAGTTATATGTACAATAATTATTATAATTTCAGCTAGCGTTATGGCTCCGTCAATTCCAAGCCCGCTCATCGCCCCCCCCCCCCCCCCCCCCCCCCGGGCATTTGTCGGGCATTTGTCTTTTTTCAAAAAAAAAGTTGCACATGCCCCACGGTGGGGTCAGCTTATATGTACAAATCCCCACGGTGGGGCATCTGAAAGAGTGCAAATGCCCGACCCATGGGACAAGATCAAAATTTTTATTTCAATGATTATTGATGGAAACAATAATTGCACACAAATAAATGGATCTTTATATTCATGCTAGGAATTCTTTCGTTCTATCTCAGAATTACTTATATCCGTTTCCTCATCCGTTCTAAATATTTGTGTTATTTTTCCACAAAACTTTTGACCCCAATAATTTCTTGTCGATTCTCGTTAATGTTATTACTTTTGATTAAAATTGATATGCTTACGTTCAATCCATTTACATGTAAGGTCGCCGTTGATTGAAATGCTTTTTCATGAAGTTAAGTTGCTATTGAATTTTTAAATAGCCAGATTCTTCTGTTACGACATATCACGATGGAAAGACACCAAGGCCACGAAAATTTGAAAATTTGAAAATTGAAAATTTGCCGTGATATAGATATTGTCTTCTGTGGCACTTGACAGGGTAAGGCAAAAGGCGGCCTGTTTTGAAAATTGTGTGAAACTTAAATATTTTCACTTGAAAAGTGCGGGACTCAAACGACGTTTATCAACTCAGTTTTTATATTTTTAAATTGGGGGCAAACAGAAAATTTAAAATAAACAACGGAGCATGTACGAATTTTATATTCATAAGGTAACGTTGTTTTGACAATGCCCCACCCCCGGGCTGAGCTGTTTTAGCAAATGCCCCACCCTTGGGAAGGAAAAGTTATAAAATGCCCGACAAATGCCCGGGGAAGGGGGATGAGCGGGCTTGGAATTAACGGAGCCATTATATTGTAAGTAATTTTAATTTTTATTACTGTTCGGCGCAGGTGAGCATTTAGGTATGAAACCTGCGCACTATAAATGTTAAATATTATTATTATTATTATTATTATTATTATTACTTCCAAATTCCAATTAGATCTGGAAAGTGTCCCCAATTAGTACTCGCGTGCTAGATACCTTTGACACTTAAATAAAGTGATTATTATTATTATTATTATTATTATTATTATTATTATTATTATTATTATTATCAACGGAGAATAGTTCGCATAATTTCACTATTAATATACATCGATGTCTTCAATGTCACTTTCTTCGATAAGATAGCTTTGTGGCGTAGAATCTTTAATTGGTGGGGGGGGGGGGGGGGCTTATTAGAAAGGGGGCGCTTATTGGACGGGGCGCAAATTCGAATCATTACGTGACATTTCATTGTAAAGTCAAGGGTGACTAGCTGTCAAAATAGCCTGCGCGCAGAAGAAATATGAGATGTCTGTGTTCAGGTTCCTGCAGTAAAAAAATCCTCAATCGCAATTTAAAATTGATATTCACTTAATTCTTTATCAGTGTACAAACTACTTATTTTATTACTGTTGCTGTTTTTTCGGCGCATTAAACTTCTCACCGGTATTCTGATCGCTGCATGATTTGGTTGCGGTATAAAGACGCGAGAGATGAAGATCATTGGCACAGGACTGAGCAAAACCGGAACTACAAGCCTAGCGAGTGCTTTGCGGATTCTTGGATATAAAGTTTACGATCATGCAGAACACATTGAGATGCACGCTGATGATTGGCTCGCGATATATCGCGGTGAAAAGACGCCAGATTTCGTGTCCATGTACGAAGGTGTCGATGCTGTGACAGACCTCCCTGCGGCTTATTGGTACGAAGAAATTCTTGAGGCCTTTGCAAATGCGAAGGTTATTCTAACCGTGCGAGAAAATGATGAAATATGAGTTCAAAGCTGGGTGAAACATCTCCGATTGACTCGAGATTTAGATGTGTTTTCTAAGCTAGCTCTCGCGTTCGGCAAACCGCTGATAATGAAGCTCAGTAAGGCAGTAATCTATGCTGTTTATGGCAGTCTCGATCCTACGGCAACTAGCTTATTCAAAAAGAAGTATAATGCACACAACGAGAGGGTACAGACTGTTACTCCGGCGGAAAAACTGCTGGTTTACAACGTTAAGCAGGGCTGGGGTCCTTTGTGTCAATTTCTCGGAGTCGATGCTCCTTCAGAGGAATTTCCACATCAAAATATTGCAGGTTCGTACGTTCGTGGACGCAATGCTACTTTCATCAAACAAGTGAAACATGAGCTTATTTTTTTGATATTTCCTGCGTTGTTGATTTTGTTGAGTATCTTTGTGTATATATTTTTGTACTGGGGCCAATGAACACTATCATTTTCGACCTACCCTGATTCCCCTAACAACTTGGTGTAAGGAGCTGGTAGTTTTGGTGGTGTTTAAGCCTTCAAGGGAATCTGGTGTGCCTTGAGTAACCAGACGTTAGTTGGTAGTTTATGTCCAGAACATGCACAGCCGCCATCACTAATGGCACCGCTAGTTTAAATTTATGTTTGGAGGATGGTATGGCCATTCCCGTTTGTTTCTCGTGACAGCGCTGTCATGATCATTTCACGTGACTGGTGACCAATCCCCTGGCGACATACAGAGTCTCACTTCGACGCGCTGTCGAGCTCCAATATCAGCGTTTGGTTTCCAGTTTTGAGCGCCTATCATGTCAGATGGTCTAGCTAATAATAAAAGCTTTATTAATAATTTAAGAAATATCTTAATTGCATAAGATGCTAATTGTGGAATAGGAGTAGTTTTGCTCCTAATTTTACTTTCTTTGCGTAAGTAATAATAGTGAACTGTTAAGACGTCCGACCAACAGTTGCACTCTTTTTTAATTATTTTCACTGAAATTCAACTTAGCTCTATTGCAAATACTTTGTTTAACCTGGAATAAAATAAACAAAAACCTGCTCAGTCAGTCAGTTATTCTTACCAATAACGTGACTTTTAATAAACATGCAGTGATTCTTCGTGTAGCCTGACCTACCGACACTGGGGAGAAAACTAGAGACCGTCCAGTTTTCTCCCGTGTTGGGTTGGTGCGGCCACTTAGGCTAATCTGAATGATATCTTTTTCGATATATTATTAAACTTGAGAATAAAGCAGCGCCACTTTCATCATGGGGGTTTCAAATCTCCGAGTAGGAAGGGTTCATAGCCGCAATAAGATCTGATTTGGACCGAGGGTCCAAATCCGCGGGGGGCGGGGATCCAAATCCCGGAAATAGGCGTGATACTCAATCCGAGATGCATGGCGGTCACGTGTGTTTGGATCGTATGGCTTGCTCTTGTTCAACTTGGCTTTGTTGCTTATGGAGTTGTTGTTTCAAAGTTTGCTAAGGAATCTTTTGCTTGATTCGTGATGGGGGCGCTGCTTCCAGTGCTTTCGTTTCTGAGAAGACAATCCTACCTTGAAGTGACGTTTGAGTTTAGTTATCAACCTCTTCCCCAGGGTATCTCTTCTTCCTGTCCTCTGGAGCGAGAGAGAGCTCCCCCCCCCCCCCCCCCCCACCCCCTTTGGTCTAGTCTGGTCACGTGTCTCTTGGACAATTACGTCAAGTAATTTCTTACTGTATAGAGTACCGAAGTGTGACGTCACACTTGTGAAATTATGGGATTTGATTAGATATTCGGAAAGGGCATGATGAAAAATGCCCGCTTGCCAAAAATCAGCATCTAATTGCAATTTGGGGGTGAGATATTGGCACCGTTATGCTCTGATGACTCCATACAAACCTTTCTAATTTTTGCCTTGGTTCATTAAATGAACCAAGGCAAAAATTAGAAAGGTTTGTATGGAATCATCAGAGCATAACGGTGCCAATATCTCACCCCCAAATTGCAATTAGATGCTGATTTTTGGCAAGCGGGCATTTTTCGTCATGCCCTTTCCGAATATCTAATCAAATCCCATAATTTCACAAATTTAGTTTTTGTGACGTCATCACTTCGGTACTCTATTGCCTTTTCCGGAAAGGTGTGGGGTGCGTGGGTTACCTTTAAAACCGGAAGTGCGTGACGATGTTGAGTAACGCAAACCATAATGGCGGTCGCGAGTGTTTGGATTGTATGGCTTGCTCTTGTTGTTGTTCAACTTGGCTTTGGAGCTTATGGAGTTATTGTTTCAAAGTTTGCTAAAGAGAACAAAGCAGATCCTTTAATCTTCAGCTTGATTCGAAACGGTTGCAGTTTTCCGTTGCTTTTAATTGCTGCCCTTTTATCCAAGGAGAGAATTCAAATTCCTTCCCCGAGGTGAGACGGTCCTACTTATACTTTTGACTTGTGAGTTTTTGCTTTTATTATTTAAATTGACTAAAATCCAGTCAGAAGGATTTCAACTTCTTTTATAATGGTTTTGTAAAGGACTTAAAAAAGCTGAAGCAGTTTTAGCTTAGGAAATATGTCGAAAAAAGGAGACGTCTACACGCAGGCTATTTTTTTTTTGCTGAATCATTGTTTGCCGAAATCTTAGAAATCACTCTGGTATGATTTGTAATTAATTAATTCTGCTTAATTATTAGGGAGGACTTAAATACACCGCAATAACAGCTAAGGGTAGAATAAATCCTAACGAAATGATTGAATGTTTGTAACTGCATTCAGAAATTGTGATTACATAAATTAATAACTGATTTAAAAACCTTAACCCTGACACCTCTTTGTTTGTCATTATCCCTGGCATGTGTTGGTTAAATTTTACGTTAATCCGTCCAGTCTGCATGCCCTAAAAATTCGTTCATAACCAACATACTCTCACAAAAATCAAGTGCAAGATTTTTAGCTCGTAAAGTTTCGTAATCAACAACACGCCTCCACAGGAAATTAAGCTTATATCACGTAAGCGTCAACACATGCACACGCGATGGTTACAGCCATGCTCCGTCACGCGTGACCAGTAATCTCGTAATCCACAAGACTGAAATGAACATTTCAATATTTCTTTGTAACGCACGAGATTTGAATGAAACCTTGAAGATCTCTCTGAAAAACACTTTGAAAGTCACAAGTTACTTCGCTACACGCATAAAAAACCTAATATTGTTCGGATATGTAACATTTCAAATAAAATGGTATTTTGTTGGTCTTTGTTTCCGAAATTGCGGTAAAATTCTCACGGGAATTCCGAATCTCGGAATGAGTTTACGAAACCGATGCGTAAACTTGAAAACTCCATTCATATTTTCAAAAATACTGGTGACGGAGCATGGCTGTAAACTTATTGCGTCGACGAAGGAGACGCTTCCTAATCTTGTCGGCTAGGCGGAACGAATGAAGAAAAGTGTCGGTACCAAATCTGCGCCATCTTGAAACGTCACAATAGTATCACAACGTACAACGTTCCACAACTACAAGCCGGCCCTAAATTAAGAAAGAACCAGGAACATGCCTGAAACGCGAATGCCATGTCACAACGAGGTACCTAAGGAGACGCACTTTAATCTGTGATTACTTCTAGTCTAAACTTTTAAATGATCGGCATATTTTGAGCCTGATTTTTTTCTTTGTTTTCTTCATTTACCAGGGATCTTCCCCTTTTTATCGTCCTTGGCTTAGGAATGTTTGGAAATCAGATACTGTATCTTCTTGGCGTTTATTACACCAATGCTGACATCACTGTAATATTTCAACCCGCCATTCCCGTATGGACTGCCTTACTCGCCATCATTGTGCGAATAGAGCCATTCCCAGACTTCCATACCTTGCGGGGCTGGGCCAAGTGTCTCGGAATTCTCCTCGCTGCATCAGGCGCTATAGTGATGACATTGCCAGGATTACAAAAGAACTCTGGTGAACAGGCAGACAACGGTGGCTCCAGTAACTCTGGTAAAATCCATTTGTGGGGGTACATATTTCCCCTGGCAAACTCATTTTCCATGGCGGGGTACGTTCTTATACAAAAAAAATTCATCTTTAACAAAGAGGACTCTTGTTGGAAAACTAAACCTGTTTTGATCACCGCTTGGATTACTTTGTTTGCCATAATTTTCATGGCTTTGGCCTCGCTGTACTATGTCAGTAAGCCAGAGAAATTCACGTATTTCCCCAAGGAGGAAATCTACCCGATTCTCTACGCTATTTTCATAGGCTCTACTCTGTGCTATCTTTTAATTTCCTGGTGTAACATGCAGATTTCTGCGTCACTTGTCACAGCAACCTGGCCTCTTCAGGTGCTGTTCTGCACCATCTTGTCGTATTTCGTTTTAGGGGAGGACCTAAATACACTGGAGTATTTGGGGGGCGGGTTCATTGTTTTTGGACTTATTTTGGTCTTGTGGTCCAATTATGTGGAGGAAAACAAAAGGAGAGATGAAGAGTTAAAAAACTTGCTCCAGGGGTCAAACAGCTATTCAGTAAACGTGTCGCAGTATAACACATTTGTTCCTGAAGTTCATCCTGCTGAGAGATACAGAGTGAACTAGAGATTTGAACACTAAAAAGACATTTAATGAGGTATATTAATAATCTTCAATTATTTCAGGTTTACTGAATTCCACGTTTGGTTCTTTTAATAATAAATAATAATAATAATAATAATAACGAATATTTTAATAGTATGTAACCCATCAGTGTATGAAACACTGTTATCAATGGGGTCCTGTAATATAGTTTGATGTAGAGGTAAGCCTTAATGTTTCAACCTTAGCTAGAGTGGTTTCAATTAATTTCATAATTGTGCAGTTACAAGAAGTATCCATACTCCCCCCATGGAGGATCACTGGAAATTCTGAGGGGGAGGGGTTTCCAAAGGGGTGGGGAGGGGGAGCTCAAACATGGCAGAGGTATGGATATATCTTCCGGAACAACACTGTCATTGAGACTTCTTTGAAGTATAAATAGATTGAAAAAGATTGAGAATACTTATAACTGCTAATTAGTAACGATTATAACAAAAATATCTATCTATTTGAAATACAAAGCAAAATAATGGTTGCGATCTCCATTCCTTTTGAGGGGCAAAAGTTGTAAATTGGTAAATCGAAAAGGAGTATATTATTATTTCAGTACCTTTTAGGATGTCGAACCAAAAAAATATAACGGATGTTCATGTGTTGTTTAAGAATTGTTACTTCTTAGGGGTGAAAATGAATTTATAAGCCATGCCCACAAAACGAGATTCTGGTATCTTTAATTGTATTTTTTTTAAATTCCAACAATCACTCCCGCCTTTTTTACATGGGAGTCCACCCCTGCAGCAATAGTAACCATAATAATTATCTACGCTTCAAGTCAGCGCTTGTATGAAATAACTTGAGCATCTTGACAGGCTTTTGGCTGAAGTTTTCCATGCATGAAAGTGAAAATCAATACAGTGTCGATTAAAGCCGTAAGAAGGAAAATTCGAGTAAGAGCAATGATACTCAAGATAATTTAAAGGAGAAGGTCATTCCAAAATGGCACATTTTTTTCTTTCCGCCATTAAAAAGTTAATGTAAAGATATGGTACTTACCAAAATTTCAGCTTCCAAAGAGCTTTTGAACCTAATAAAATCCTTGTCCAAAGTAGCCCAAAATTCCTGCACGATTGCCGCCATCTTGAAATATACTTATAGCAACCTGGCGATGCACGCGTGACGTCAATGAGTCCCAAACTCGTTTGTAAATCAAAATGGCTGCTCTGGGGCCGTATCGCTTTTAACCAGAGAGTGTTCCAGATGCAAATGAAGGTTCTGATGATGAAGACAATGGAGCAGAAAGACTTTTAAACTTAAACTGGTGTACCTGCGGTAGATGGAACTAAGAGAGTCCGCAAGAGACTGCATCTGTTGTTTAGAAGAACCGGAGTCGGAAAACAAGTTCACAGAAGGTACTTTGTACAGTTTGCACGCCAGTTTAAAGGCGATCACGTTTACTGATGACTGTTATTTTCAAAATAATGAATGATACTGAGGATCAATACCTGTATCATTTATTGTATTTATCGGCAACTGAAGGGATCCGCAAGATGAGGATCGAAACCGATATTGCCTGACCATTTACCAAACTAATGTCGGAGAAAATCCTAAATCCAGAAGGACTAATAGTAGTCCCTGGCCCGAACAGTGAAGAAGACCATGAAGAAATGGAGCTACCAGACAGCCAACAAGAAGACGAATTTCCTGACGAGCCAGAAGACGATGAACAGATCCCTTGCAGCCAAAGAACTCCCAAAGTCAGGAAATCGAGAGGGCAAAACCACGTTCCCGGCAATAGCAGAAACGGCCGCCACAGCCAAACCTGGCCCGCCGAAGCGGAGAAACAAGAACATGCAGAAAAAGCGATCAAATCGCTGAAAAGACATACGGAGAAACAAACTTGCCAGCCGTCCCTTCAATACAGGGCTCGGGCTCGCATTAACATGATTAATGCGGACGACGATTTCAAAACAGACATAAGACGCATTAGGAAAAATGTCGAACAAGAATACGTGAAAGCTCTCACACGTTTTCGCTACAGAGAGATCGACCGTTTTAGAGTAGAACTTAAAAAGGAAAGAGACCGAAAGCTCCTAGCAAAAATTTACGCACTGTAAATAAGGAACGTTCTTTCAAGAAGCCAGCAGAAGCCAGCGCCTTCGGCGCCTAGAGAAAAGATTGTAAACATGAGCAATGTACATAAGGTAGCAGAGAAAATTCAACAGAAGATTTCTCAATTCAGCGAAATGATGTCAAAACTAGAAGGCATTCAGAACAAACAAGTTAAACAGTATACATGCCTTTTTTCTGAGTCTCATTATAAAAACGGGGCCATTAATAAACCATTTAAAGTCACTTCACACTAAAGAAAAACAAACAAAGCCATTCAAAGTCGGCCGAGCAAGTAAAAAGCGAAATGAACGCAAAAAATCAAGCACAAAAAAGAACTTAATACACGTTTAGAGAAAAACAAAAAACACATCAAAAACCTCTCTGATAAAGAACTTACAAATGATCAGATCAATTTACTAGGAAGAGGTTTGAAATATATTCCTACACCCGTGACAAACGAAATACAAATTAAAAGGCAACTCTTGCGTGACTTCGATCAGTTCGCAAGAAGAATGCGTCTACAATACATTTTTCACGGGGAAAACAAAAAAACCTCACCCTTTCCACGTTAAATCTTCGTGGAACCCACCAGTGCAACCATCAGTTGCACTTGAAAGCTATTTAGAAGAGGTTAAAACTCAGTTCGCGGAAATACAAATCGTAAAACCTAGACATAATCTCAATTCCGCTGAGTGTGAGGCACTCAAAACCTTAAACGTGACACCGAAATCAACCTTAAAAAGGCTGACAAAGGAACAACTACTATGGTTCTAAACACGGAAGATAAAAGAAGGTCAAAACCTATTAGATAACGAAAAACATTACAGACCTCTTCCAGAACCCATGGTTAAAGAAACATACTTCAGAGTTCAACAACTAATTGACAAACTCTGCAGTGTTATGGAAATTACATAGATGAAATGACTAAAAAGGGGCAGTGTCAAACACCAGACCCGCCTCGTATCCCAATATTTTACACCCTCACAAAGATACACAAACCGACCCCTGTCGGAAGACCAATTATATCAGGGTGTGATGGCCCAACAGAAAAACTATCATCATTCGTTGACAAACTCATTCAGCCGATAGCACAACAACAGAAGTCATATCCCAAAGATACGACTCATTTCATCAAGTTTGTAGAACAAACGAAAGTCCCAGAAAACACAATCTTTGGTCAAACTCTATGGACTTAACGAGCCTATATACGAATATCCCACAAGAGGAAGGAATTAACATAGTATGCAAGGCCTATGACGCCTTTCAGAACTCATTCCATTTTGATGGAAAAAACTACCTTCAAACCCACGGAACTGCCAGAGGCACTAAAATGGCAGTCGCTTTTGCAAACATTTTCGTGGCAAAGGTAGAAACAGAAATCATAAGTCAAAGTGCTTTAAAACCGCTCGTTTGGAAACGTTTTATTGGTGACATTTTTTCCCTTTGGGACACAACCAAAGGAGAAATACTACGGTTCATTGGACATGCTAACAAACATCATACAAGTATAAACTCATACGGCTGATATATCCGAAACAGAAATATTCTTCTTGGGCACTAACGTTTACAAAGGCGAGAGCCGATTCATAGCTGAATCGGTGCTCGATGTACGCACCCATTTCAAAGCAACTGAAACTTTTCAGTACACCCATTATTCAAGATGCCACCCATCTGGTGTCAAAAAAGGTTTCATCAAAGGAGAAGCTCTCAGACTTCTCAGAACTAACTCTTCAAAAAACATTATTTCAAGAGAACATAAATACTTCAAAGCACATCTACCTGAAAGAGGTTACCCAGAGAATTTTGTTCAAAGGGTCCTCTCAGAAGTTACTTTTGAAGACAGAAATAAAGCGCTCCAGCAAAAACAAAACGAAGACTGACAAGAAAATCCTGCCTTTTCAGGTAACGAAATATCATCCATCGGTGCCTAACTTAAAACAGATCCTCATAAACAATGGCATCTTGTAAAACAGCAGCCATTACTAAACGATATATACGAAGAACCGCCCCTAATATCATACATAACGGAACGGTCTCTAAAAGATATACTCGTAAGAGCTGACCTTTTTAAAGGCTAAAACACGCATGTGGGAGTCGCGTAGGCATGCCACTCTTTATTACATTTTTGACAGGAGAGGACTTTTTCTTATAAATGGTGGGAACAGCATCTTGTTTTTTCTTTCTTTTGCTGGTTTTTCCACCCAGGAGACTGTGGGGGTGATCGAATTCAAAACAATCATCAGTGAAGTGCTCCCAACATGGTTTATGGTTTTGCCAAGAACTTTTTGTCCCGGCCAAGCTTGATTAGCCATTGTCGAGCGATTTTTCTTCTTGAAATAGGCAAACGATGGAAAGAAATACCTCTTTTGCTGTCTTTTGAAGACCTATTAGAACAATACGGTGCTGAACAAAACGGCATTTTGAAACAACAACAACTTTATCTTGCGAGTTCAATCTTCCCGCCAAACTTCAGCTTGGGACTCATTGACGTCACGCATGCATCGCCAGGTTGCTAAGTATATTTCAAGATGGCGGCAATCGTGCAGGATTTTTGGGCTACTTTGGACAAGGATTATATTAGGTTCAAAAGCTCTTTGGAAGCTGAAATTTTGGTAAGTACTTTATCTTTACATTAACTGTTTATTAGAGAAAAGAAAAAAATGTGCCGTTTTGGAATGACCTTCTCCTTTAATTATTTCAATTAATGGCACTCACAACTCACTTCCTTTAGCACTTAACATGATCTAAATTTCCTTTTTAATATATACCCCTTTATGCCTGTAATTTTTTCTTAGTTTTTAATTAATTTTAACCATTTTTAATTATTGGATATTTCATATTTTTATGAATTGTTATATTTTCTTAAGATAGATCATTATTTTAGCAGAGCCCCTCTGGATATATATACTAGCCACGTTGATAAATGGTCACCCTGCCTAATAAAAGTTCACAACTACTACTACTACTACTACTACTACTACTACTACTACTACTACTACTACTACTACTACTACTACTACTACTACTACTACTACTACTACTACTACTACTACTACTACTACTACTACTACTACTACTACTACTACTACTACTACTACTACTACTACTACTACTACTACTACTACTACTACTACTACTACTACTACTACTACTACTACTACTACTACTACTACTACTACTACTACTACTACTACTACTACTACTACTACTACTACTACTACTACTACTACTACTACTACTACTACTACTACTACTACTACTACTACTACTACTACTACTACTACTACTACTACTACTACTACTACTACTACTACTACTACTACTACTACTACTACTACTACTACTACTACTACTACTACTACTACTACTACTACTACTACTACTACTACTACTACTACTACTACTACTACTACTACTACTACTACTACTACTACTACTACTACTACTACTACTACTACTACTACTACTACTACTACTACTACTACTACTACTACTACTACTACTACTACTACTACTACTACTACTACTACTACTACTACTACTACTACTACTACTACTACTACTACTACTACTACTACTACTACTACTACTACTACTACTACTACTACTACTACTACTACTACTACTACTACTACTACTACTACTACTACTACTACTACTACTACTACTACTACTACTACTACTACTACTACTACTACTACTACTACTACTACTACTACTACTACTACTACTACTACTACTACTACTACTACTACTACTACTACTACTACTACTACTACTACTACTACTACTACTACTACTACTACTACTACTACTACTACTACTACTACTACTACTACTACTACTACTACTACTACTACTACTACTACTACTACTACTACTACTACTACTACTACTACTACTACTACTACTACTACTACTACTACTACTACTACTACTACTACTACTACTACTACTACTACTACTACTACTACTACTACTACTACTACTACTACTACTACTACTACTACTACTACTACTACTACTACTACTACTACTACTACTACTACTACTACTACTACTACTACTACTACTACTACTACTACTACTACTACTACTACTACTACTACTACTACTACTACTACTACTACTACTACTACTACTACTACTACTACTACTACTACTACTACTACTACTACTACTACTACTACTACTACTACTACTACTACTACTACTACTACTACTACTACTACTACTACTACTACTACTACTACTACTACTACTACTACTACTACTACTACTACTACTACTACTACTACTACTACTACTACTACTACTACTACTACTACTACTACTACTACTACTACTACTACTACTACTACTACTACTACTACTACTACTACTACTACTACTACTACTACTACTACTACTACTACTACTACTACTACTACTACTACTACTACTACTACTACTACTACTACTACTACTACTACTACTACTACTACTACTACTACTACTACTACTACTACTACTACTACTACTACTACTACTACTACTACTACTACTACTACTACTACTACTACTACTACTACTACTACTACTACTACTACTACTACTACTACTACTACTACTACTACTACTACTACTACTACTACTACTACTACTACTACTACTACTACTACTACTACTACTACTACTACTACTACTACTACTACTACTACTACTACTACTACTACTACTACTACTACTACTACTACTACTACTACTACTACTACTACTACTACTACTACTACTACTACTACTACTACTACTACTACTACTACTACTACTACTACTACTACTACTACTACTACTACTACTACTACTACTACTACTACTACTACTACTACTACTACTACTACTACTACTACTACTACTACTACTACTACTACTACTACTACTACTACTACTACTACTACTACTACTACTACTACTACTACTACTACTACTACTACTACTACTACTACTACTACTACTACTACTACTACTACTACTACTACTACTACTACTACTACTACTACTACTACTACTACTACTACTACTACTACTACTACTACTACTACTACTACTACTACTACTACTACTACTACTACTACTACTACTACTACTACTACTACTACTACTACTACTACTACTACTACTACTACTACTACTACTACTACTACTACTACTACTACTACTACTACTACTACTACTACTACTACTACTACTACTACTACTACTACTACTACTACTACTACTACTACTACTACTACTACTACTACTACTACTACTACTACTACTACTACTACTACTACTACTACTACTACTACTACTACTACTACTACTACTACTACTACTACTACTACTACTACTACTACTACTACTACTACTACTACTACTACTACTACTACTACTACTACTACTACTACTACTACTACTACTACTACTACTACTACTACTACTACTACTACTACTACTACTACTACTACTACTACTACTACTACTACTACTACTACTACTACTACTACTACTACTACTACTACTACTACTACTACTACTACTACTACTACTACTACTACTACTACTACTACTACTACTACTACTACTACTACTACTACTACTACTACTACTACTACTACTACTACTACTACTACTACTACTACTACTACTACTACTACTACTACTACTACTACTACTACTACTACTACTACTACTACTACTACTACTACTACTACTACTACTACTACTACTACTACTACTACTACTACTACTACTACTACTACTACTACTACTACTACTACTACTACTACTACTACTACTACTACTACTACTACTACTACTACTACTACTACTACTACTACTACTACTACTACTACTACTACTACTACTACTACTACTACTACTACTACTACTACTACTACTACTACTACTACTACTACTACTACTACTACTACTACTACTACTACTACTACTACTACTACTACTACTACTACTACTACTACTACTACTACTACTACTACTACTACTACTACTACTACTACTACTACTACTACTACTACTACTACTACTACTACTACTACTACTACTACTACTACTACTACTACTACTACTACTACTACTACTACTACTACTACTACTACTACTACTACTACTACTACTACTACTACTACTACTACTACTACTACTACTACTACTACTACTACTACTACTACTACTACTACTACTACTACTACTACTACTACTACTACTACTACTACTACTACTACTACTAAAGAATTACTTAGCAGCCGAAACTGTACAGACATTTTTGATAACGAGAAGGGAAAAAATGTTGCTCGTGAATCTAAAAACTACAGTATATTAAATATCTTGGTGTATTGGTTGACAATAATATTTCCTGGAAATACCATATTGACGCTATCACGACAAAAATCAGTACAACTGTAGGACTTATCTCCAAGTTACGACATTTCTTATCTCGTTTTGTTTTACTTCAAATTTATCGAACATTAATTTAACCTTTTATAAGCTATGGTCTTGCTGTCTGAGTTCAGGCATGCAAAACTCATCTAAATAAAATTTTAATCCTCCAAAAGAAAGTTCTACGCATGATATATTTTGTGGATTAACTCGTGAGCATGCGATCCCGCTATTTATTGACGCTGACATCTTACCTGTATCGTTCATGTATAATACAAGTCTATAGCTAGTATAATGCATGACATAAATAACAACATTTCACTACAAAATATCTTAAACCTATTTAAAAAAACTTCCAATGTTCATTCATACAATACGCGGTCATCGACCTCTGGTAAATTTTATGTAAAAAGCTCCAGGATGGATAAACTCAAAAATTCACTCTCTCGATTTGGCGTTAAACTTTGGAATGAGATACCTCACTTATAAGAGATCTCCCAAGGAAAAAATTTGTAAAAACACTACACAATTTGCTACTTGATATTTTACAAAACAAAAATGACTATATTGAAACGCCTTTGATAATAAAAAAAATTGATTTCTAGTTAAATTCAACAACAATTATTTTATTTATTTAACTATTCATTCATTTTCTCTCAATTCTAAACTTTCTAATTGTAAAAAATTGTAACTTTCTCTGTGTACTTTTTCTTTAATCTGCCCGCCTAGAATAGCCTTTGCTAAACGCGGGCAGCTAAAATGTAACTTTTTTTGAACATAAAGACTTTTTGTTGTTGTTGTTGTTACTACTCACTAACCGACTTATCTATTTACAAAGTATATTTTTGATCTCAATAAAAATTGAATTGAACTCAATGTGCTTTGTTTTTTCCTTGATTTTCGAGATCCACTCCACACCAATAAGCAGCTGAACCTTTCTTTAATTCCAACTGAAACTGTTTCCTAATTTCAGGCATTTTCAGCTCACCGGTTTCGTATCTCCTGACTGCATTCGCTCTCCTGTCTGTTCTGTTCAGCTTCAGCTGTGTCTTGGCTATCACCAAGTTGTGGTCACTTGCGCAATTTGCACCTCTATAAGTTCTGACATCTTGCACAGACCGTTTAAACCTGGAAAGGGATTACCTGTGCATTGAAAGGGTTAACCTGTGCATTCAAAGAGTTTACCTATACATGGAAAGAGTTTAATTAACTGAGCATTGAAAGAGTTTACCTACGCATTGAGAGGGTTTACCTACGCATTGAAAGGGTTTACCTGCGAATTGAAAGAGTTTACCTGCGTATTGAAAGGGTTTACCTACGCATTGAAAGGGTTTACCTGCGCATTGAAAGGGTTTACCTACGCATTGAAAGGGTTTACCTACGCATTGAAAGGGTTTACCTGCGCATTGAAAGGGTTTACCTGCGCATTGAAAGGGTTTACCTGCGCATTGAAAGGGTTTACCTACGCATTGAAAGGGTTTACCTGCGCATTGAAAGGGAGTGCGCATTAAAAGGGTTTACCTACGCATTGAAAGAGTTTACCTACGCATTGAAAGGGTTTACCTACGCATTGAAAGGGTTTACCTACGCATTGAAAGGGTTTACCTACGCATTGAAAGGGTTTACCTGCGCATTGAAAGGGTTTACCTACGCATTGAAAGGGTTTACCTACGCATTGAAAGGGAGTGCGCATTAAAAGGGTTTACCTGCGAATTGAAAGGGAGTGCGCATTAAAAGGGTTTACCTGCGCATTGAAAGGGTTTACCTACGCATTGAAAGGGTTAACCTGCGAATTGAAAGGGTTTACCTACGCATTGAAAGGGTTTACCTGCGCATTGAAAGGGTTTACCTGCGCATTGAAAGGGAGTGCGCATTAAAAGGGTTTACCTACGCATTGAAAGGAATTACCTACGCATTGAAAGGGTTTACCTGCGCATTGAAAGGGTTAACTTACACATTGAAACGGTTGACCTACGTATCATAAGGGTTTACCTGTGCATTGAAAAGGTTTACCTACGCATTGTAAGGGTTTACCTGTTCACTGAGAGGGTTTACCTACGTATTGAGAGGTTTTACCTACGCATTGAGAGGGTTTACCTGCGCATTGACAGGATTTATCTGTGCATTAAGAGGGTTTACCTGTGTATTGAGAGGGTTTACCTGTGCATTGAAAGGGTTTACCTATGCATTCAAAGGGTTTACCTGTGCATTGAAAGGGTTTACCTGTGCATTGAAAGGGTTTACCTGTGCATTGAAAGGGTTTAACTGCGCATTAAAAGGGTTTACCTGTGCATTGAAAGGGTTTACCTGTGCATTGAAAGGGTTTAACTGCGCATTGAAAAGGATTACCTGTGCTTTGAGAAGGTTTACTTGCACGTTAAAAGGGTTTACCTGTGCATTGAAAGGGTTTACCTGCGCATTGAAGGGTTTATCTGTGCATTGAAAGGGCCTACTTGCGCATTGAATGGGTTAACCTAGGCATAAAATGGGTTTACCAGGGCATTTAAACGGTTTACTTGTGAATTGAAAGGGTTTTCTGGCACATTAAAAGGGTTGTTGTGGTAATACAAACATCCTGTGCATTGAAATAGTTAATATCACCTGGGCATTGAGAGGTTTTTCCTGCTTATTGAAAAGGTTTAACCACTGACAATTTTTTCAATCCGGTAGTAAGCTCTTTCAATGCCCAGGAAAACCCTTTGAATACGTAGGGAAATTCTTGAATGCGCAGGTTAACCCTTTTAATGCGCAGGTAAACCCTCCGCTCAATGCGTAGGTAAACCCATTGAATGCACAGGTAAACCCTTTCAATACACAGGTAAACTCTCAAGGTTTTTAAGATAAGGGTGTTAGGGACTTGTCCCAATTGTCCCAGCTCCTTCTTTAGATCATTTCCGAACTCAATTTTTTGAATGGTGACGGTCATTTCACTCGCTAAATATATTCTAAACGCATTAATAGTTTTTCTTAAAGGGACACTGTCCCGGCTGAGATATTGTTTTTCAGTGAATTATGGCCAGGAGCTTGCTTTATTATCTTGAAATTAGAAGAAACCAAAAGTGAAAGAAGCAAAGAAATATGAACTAAACAGACAAAATAACGGCTAGAAAAGTCAAAATTTCACAAGAATGGCAAGTTTGATTTCTTCAGTGACCGCCGGTCAATAAATCAAATTTCATGAACTGTAATCCACTTCTATCCTTGCAGTCCTGCACTAGATCTTCAACTGAACGAATGCATTGAACTGCACTGAACACTGAACGAATGCTTTTCAACGAACGCATTCAAGAATTTCCCTACGTATTTTTGTCCAACTAAGTTGTATAATTCTATTTGGTGGCATTAGGCGATATCGTGGAAATAAGCTAGGCGAAATTTTGCTATTTCGGCGCGACAGTGTCCCTTTAAAATAAATATTGAGCCACGTAGCACTGGTGATACAAACAAGGAATCAGAGAATTATAACTCTGTGTGTAAATTATAGTGCTAAAGTCAACCCATAAATTTCCCTGTACTGAGCGTTAGCCCTAGTAAGGAAATGAGGGACCACACGAGGGAAAGAAAAAAATCTTTGACCTCGGAGGGATTAATTCGAACCCACGAGGCCGTACGGAAGCAGATCGTGGGTAATAAGGTGGTAATTCGTGGCAATGAAAATGTGAAGGGTACAAATAAATGTTGAGCCACGTAGCACTGGTGATACAAACAAGGAATCAGAGGAATCATTGCCACGAAGTGTCACCTTATTACCCACTATCTGCTCCCGTACGGCGTCGTGGCTCAAGCGGTAGAGCGACGGAAGATCTAATCCGGAGGTCGTGGGTTCGAATCCCACCGAGGTCAAAGATTTTTTTTTCTTTCCCTCGTGTGGTCCCTCATTTCCTTACTAGGGCTAACGCTAAGTACAGGGAAATTTATGTGTAGACTTTAGCACTATAATTTACACACAGAGTTAATTCTCTGATTCCCTGTTCCCTTTAAAATATGAATACCTGATCTTTTGAAAAGCAGCATAACGCACAAATGACACTTGGCCAGCTGACCGACCTAATTTTGCTGGCCAACACAAGAAATGTGTATGCAGCAATACTCCTTACCATCTTATGCCGTGGAACAATGCACCTGCTTCTTGGAAATGCTGCTGGCTATTTCGGATTCCCCTTAAAATTATAAAGTTAACTCTCAGCAAAAATTACCTGCAATTATAAGGGAAAAAGTGACAAAAAATACCAATTACCCCCCCCCCCCCCTCCCCCCCACTACCTGCCACGCCCGGTTCCAGTTTGCCGCTGGACATATCACTTGTCTTGGGCGGTAAGGGGATTGAGGGAGCAAATCAGGAGAATTAAAAGATCTATGTTGAATGCACTAGAGCCAAGACTAGCTTGGCTCTAGTCCTTTTCAAAAATCCAGCTATATATACGTTTTCGTAATCTTTTACTATTAAGCTTTCAGAAAATATATAGTTTGCTGGGGTCTTAATTAGGCCTAGAGCAATAAAAAGCGCAAAAGCACCACGATTATGCATCTAAAATACTTTTAAACGTGTTAGAATCCGGAAATTATTTTTAATATTGCTAACTGAAGATTTATGAAAAGGGTGATGTTAATTGCGGGGTATATCTTGACGTTGCGGAAACTCATTGTTGCTTAGCTACGGTGTTGTTCTGATTGTTAGTGTCTTTTGAATCTTTTTTTTTTTACGTCATTTGGTGATCGCAACATCCGCCAAGAACTATTGGCTACCGCTGAATATATATCCATGTGTCTCAGCTAACTCGCACTGCAAGACCACAAGTGTTTCACGTTTTGATAATTCGACGACAGGATCGCCGCGAGATTCAAGGTAAGTGCTTAGATAGTAATTTGTCAAAAACGAACTTTCTGCATCTATCGGCAGATTCTTTAACCCTTCAAAGGAACACTGTGCCGCTGAAATAACAAAATTCCGCTCCTTACTTCCATGTTATATCGCCAAATGCCACCAAATATACAACTTAGTTGGATATAAAGATTCTGTAGAGCAAAACAAAAGCGGTAGTTTATTTGAAAGATAAAGTGACAGGGGATTCAAGCTTGAAATCAAAATTACCATTCTTGTGGAACTTTGACTCTTTTGTGTCTTTTAGCCGTTTTCTTTGCTTTGGCGATTTGTTCTTCTTATCTCAAGATAATAAAGCAAGATGAAGTAATGAAGATAATAAAGCAAGATAAAGTAATGAAGATAATAAAGCAAGATGAAGTAATGAAGATAATGAAGCAAGTTCCTGGCCATAGTCATGAAAACAAGACACATCAGCCGTGAAACTGTCCTTTACGGCCCCAAGAGTACCCCGAATATCATGAGTGAAAATTAAAATTAACCGCATAAACGGTTAGAAGAAGCCGGTTTTCACTAAAAAATAAACTTCTGACACCCAGGGTATCCCGAGAGTGGCGAAAGTCAAAATTCCAAAAAAAAAATCCCAAATTTCATTTTGCAAAATAGTGGAAAACAAATAGTACCATGCAAAAGTACTGCCAAAGAGGTTTCATATGAATGGTCACATAACAAAACGACAACTATACTATAAAACATTTATAGTAATGTGACACCGGTCTACCGGTAAATGACATTTTGTGTCGCTGTATGCCATTGAAGTCATCATATTATAAGGCTTATTCAACTTCCTGCACCGGCCATGTACGTGATCTGCGCATCGGTTCTTGAATAAGATCCGTTTGTGATTATTTATAGTTGCGGTTGGCCAATATGAAGAATATCCGGCCAAAACTTTAATGTCTCTGCACAAATATGCAGTTTAGTGTCCGCCTTGAGACGTATTTTAACCAGAATTTTGCTTTAAAAATGTCCGCTACCCGCCTTAGAGAGTTGTCCGTCGAGTTTAGTTACAAACAAACAAGCGGGATTCTCCTGAAACCAGCCAACCGACGCAGACAATCAGAATAACAACAGACAATCAGACATAAACAAAATTCGAAAGCAAACTGGAATCCACGGCTAAAACACTGTGAGGTGAACGGTTAACTACAAATATGCAGATATTAGACCGGGTTTTGAATTGGCTGTCATAAAACAGAAACCAAAGTACAATCCGCGGTATCCGGTCATTTCGTTCCATGGTCAGATCGTTCCAAGTCAGATCGTTCCAACCAATAGTCAGATCGTTCCACAAAATAGTCAGTTCGTTCCACATATGTTATATCTATTTTCTTAATGTGTAAATG
Source organism: Dendrophyllia cribrosa (assembly GCA_024195265.1). Classification (NCBI taxonomy): domain Eukaryota; kingdom Metazoa; phylum Cnidaria; class Anthozoa; order Scleractinia; family Dendrophylliidae; genus Dendrophyllia; species Dendrophyllia cribrosa. The sequence goes on from JAJLRJ010000009.1 coordinate 646,043, forward strand.
TTATCCGAGTACAAAGTAGCGATCGGAACATGGATGAAAGTATTTTCAGAACTATATAGTAATACATAATGTAATACATAATGGAGCTTACAGAGCTTAACCTGTGCGTAGACGTCTCTTATTCAGTGGCTGACCTATTTTGTAGTCTTTTTTGGTGTGGATCATTCAAATGAAAGCTACTGAGCAGTACTTTCCTGTGGTACTGTTAATTAAGCTGTACAAGGAGATTCTAACTTTTGAGTCTGTGGATGGAATCCTAAAGTGTGACCAAATGAAAGCTACTGAGCAGTACTTTCCTGTGGTACTGTTAATTAAGCTGTACAAGGTGATTCTAACTTTTGAGTCTGTGGATGGAATCCTAAAGTGTGACCAAATGAAAGCTACTGAGCAGTACTTTCCTGTGGTACTGTTAATTAAGCTGTACAAGGTGATTCTAACTTTTGAGTCTGTGGATGAAATCCTAAGTGTGACCATTCAAGTGAAAGCTACTGAGCAGTACTTTCCTGTGGTACTGTTAATTAAGCTGTACAAGGTGATTCTAACTTTTGAGTCTGTGGATGGAATCCTAAAGTGTGACCATTCTAATGAAAGCTACTGAGCAGTACTTTCCTGTGGTACTGTTAATTAAGCTGTACAAGGTGATTCTAACTTTTGAATCTGTGGATGGAATCCTAAAGTGTGACCAAATGAAAGCTACAGAGCAGTACTTTCCTGTGGTACTGCAGTTAATTAAGCTGTACAAGGTGATTCTAACTTTTGAGTCTGTGAATAGAATCCTAAAGTGTGACCAAATGAAAGCTACTGAGCAGTACTTTCCTGTGGTACTGTTAATTAAGCTGTACAAGGTGATTCTAACTTTTGAGTCTGTGGATGAAATTCTAAAGTGTGACCATTCAAATGAAAGCTACTGAGCAGTACTTTCAGTGTGGTACTGTTTATTATGCTGTACAAGGTGGTTCTATCTTTTGAGTCTGTGGATTAAATCCTAAAGTGTGACCATTCAAATGAAAGCTACTGAGCAGTACTTTCCTTTGACGCTGGTTATATTTTGTTATTTAAGAAAAACTTGTTATTTTTTCTTTATAGTTTGAGACAAGGGTGGTTTTAGGATTCAGTGAACTGAGTGTTATAAGCAATGGCAGACAGCACTGGCGGCATGTGTCCTCACCGACAGTTCATGGACGAACCCGGGATTGTGTGGCGTGAAGGAAAACCCGACTTTACAAAAGTCGACAAAGCTTACTTGGGGGGGAGGACACGAGCTCACAAGGAGGGCTCCCTGGAGAAGATTGTGGAGGATTTGGTGAAGACCTGGGAAATGGAAGCTTCACATAAAACCCGACCGGAGGTACGCATCTTTTTCATATGCGCCTAGCTTTTGCACCCGTCTATAATAAATTTATTTTTTTCTCTACTATAATAGCGTCAAATGGATCTCAGTGTTCTCACGTGACGAAACTTGATGTTAACCAATCTCGTTCCCAGGGTGCTCTTTCTTTAGCTACGTCAATGAAGGTCGATTAGACGAACACAGTGAAAGCGAATACACCCTTACTGAATTTTGAGTGATGCCGTTAGCTCATAAGACTCAGGCCGCAGTTGGCATGCCTCGCTCGCCAATTTCTTTTCACCATATGCCCAGCAAGTAAGGAGTCTGTTCATACGCTAGTATGAAATTTGAATTTCCTTTTCTGAAAATGGGTATTTAGACTACGATTCGCTTTTGAGTTTGAAATTGGCATTTTGACTTCATGCATGAATGATAACATTTGAAGGTCTGATATATAATATATTTTGGTCTGAAATGTTCAAGGGTTGGGCCGCATACCCCTAAAAAAATTGGCGAACACGCCTCTTCTCGTGAATTTTTCACTTGGAAGTCACTCCTTTAAATCTGCTGTTGCTAAATATATATTATTATTATTATTATTATTATTAGTTAACGGGTTCGATATAACAATATTAAAGAATTGATAGTTGATGTTGGTAAAAAGTAAGGACCGTTTCTTGTCCCTCAGGACTGGCAGTCTGTTGATACAGAAGCATTTACTATTCGCGCAAACAATCAACGTTCTTTCAACTTGAAGGAAATGATTGAAGAAGGAAACTACAACGTCATGATGCAGCAGCAACCGCTGTACAACAGTGAGGCTCACACCTTTAAATCATCCCATGATATGTTCAGGTCTGCATTCAACGAAGGATTTCCATGGGAACTGATAGAAGTCTTTTCAGGTGAGAAATATGACACAAGCTAACGGTCGAACCTGCAATGAACGTCACTTCGTCTAGTCAAATTTTTGACAAAAATCCAGCAAAATCCCTGTTATGTAGTCCATTTAATCACTGCTTGATTGTGTCTTATTCGTGTGTGGCCAGCAATTTGTGTTCCGAAAGTGGATTCACTTCTCCATTGTTGGTGTGTGACCGTGACCATAACTTAATAACATATTTTGGCAGGTATCCCCTGGGGGTTAAACTCACGAGGGAGGGGCTGGTGAGATGATGCTCCGCTTTCAGATATGTCTTTTAAACGCAGGTACTATATTTCTTCCCTAGGTCCCCCGCGAGTAGCTTTCTCTTGGCGCCACTGGGCACATTGGACGGGTCCTTATAAAGGAAGGGCTCCGACAGGCGAGCTGCTGGAAATGTGCGGTATGGCCGTGGCAGAGGTGGACGAGAACTTGAAAATCAAATCCATTGATGTTCATTATGATCCTAACCAGCCACTGATGAAGTTAGAAGGACACAAGTAAAGTCTTTAGTACTGAGACAAGAGAGGATAGTTCACCCAAGCTTACATGAATATCAGTAGATCCGTTAATTAAGATGGCTGTAAAAACCCGCGTAAAAGAATCTGTAGGCTATAATTTTGGCATTTAAACCCCATTATATAAGAACTTGTTGAAACTAAAAATTAGAAAATCAGAAAAAAAGAAAAAATAATTACTTTTATATGGTAATCAGACTGTACACAATCTTTTGTAATTTCAATATAAAAATTTCATATACATGTACTGTACACAAATAATGGCCTCTACTGATTATACATTTTGTACATAGTTTCAGTGAGTAGTATTTCCTTAAAATGTATTCTTACTTTTTGGACGTAAGTACAGTGGAATCCCGATATAACGAAGTGCCAAGGGACTGGGACTGAATGTGTTCGTTATAATGGGGTTTCATTAAATCGGGGTCCTGTTTCATTTATTTTACTATAACAGGGCTGAAGAAAATCGTTCGTTATACCGGGGTCTTTGCTATACCTGGGTTCTTTATACCGGGATTTTTGTTATACCAGGGTTCGTTATACCGGGATTTTTGTTATACCAGGATTCATTATACCGAGGTCTTTGTTATACCTGGGTTCGTTATACCCGGGGTCCTTGTTATACCAGGGTACGTTATACCGGGGACTTTGTTATACCGGGGTTCGTTATACCGCGGGATCTTTGTTATACCAGGGTTCGTTATACCGGGATCTTTGTAAAACCAGGGTTCGTTATACCGGGGTTTTTGTTATACCGTGGTTCGTTGTACCGGGGTCTTTGTTATACCAGGGTTCGTTGCTCAGGGGTCTTTGTTATACCGGGGCCTTTGTTATAGGTTATACCGTGGTCTTTGTTATACCGGGGTCTTTGTTATACCAGGGTTCGTTACAGCGGGGTCTTTGTTAGTACCGGGGTTCGTTACATCGGGGTTCGTTATATCAGGGTTCCATTGTATATGTTTCTAATACATACGGAAGGGATCACGCCCATATAGACTACGTAGTTGTTGGGCCAGCAGCAAGCAGCTTTCCTCTTATAATGGTAATAGGACAGAGTGGAGTCCAATTCAGTCTGAAATCATACGAGTGATTAACAAAATTGGACGACCGCGTAGAAAGAGGCCGACTTGTTAATCACGAGTATGATTACGTAAGAAATAGGCGCGTGGATGACTAATCACAATCGAGAATTTTATTATCGATACGAAATCTTAGAACCACTAAACCTAAATTCTCAGTAGACACCAAATATGTAAGAACCTTTGTAGGCTAACTGGGAAAACTTTAGGTTCTCATACGCGGGTTTTTACTGCATCTGTAAAGAAAACTATAATAATAATAATAACAATAAAGTCTTTATTTAAAGAGCGAATTTAGATATAATTGATAAAAATAGCACTAAAATGTTCGAACTTGAATAGACAATAAAACTTAAACTAATTACTTTACATTATAAGAATAAGAAATCTAAAAAGGCACTAAAAAGTTCGAACTTGAATAGACAACAAAACATTGTAAGGCCTGTATACGTAATTACGCTAGGTAATATTTACACTTCATCGTATAAATTAAATATTTTCAAAACAACTATATACATTGTTAGAGGTCTTAGAGTACGTTGGCAAAATTTCACTTCATTTCACCAGTAAAAGACCAAAACGACCTCCAAAACGCAACAGTTAAATGTGGAATGAACTTTTTAATCAGCAACAGCTGATTAAAAAGTTCATTCCACATTGCCTGCTTAAAAGAATATAATGTTTTCCTTTGTCTTAAAGAAAGAGATAAAGCATTCCATAATTGACAACAGGTGGTAAAGGTTTTTCCTCCTTCAGTCTGACGTTTAAAGCGAAGACATCTAAAGTTAAAATTTGAGTATCTGGTTCGTCTAGTGTGTAAATTACTATTATAGATACGAGGAACCATTTCAGGCGATTGAATAACGGAACTGATAGTGCCTGAGGGTGGGCATCTAAGATCATTCTTGCCGCTGGCTTTTGGAGTTTAAGAACTCTTCCTAGGCTTTCTTTATCACAACAACCGGTCCAAATAACACTTACGCAGTTTATAACTGGTCTTATCATAGCATTATAAAAGAGTAGCCTCTGTTTAAGTGGTAGGTAGTTCTTAATTTTTCTTAACACGCCAATGCGCTGGGAAACGTTCTTACAAAGATTGTCCACATGTTGAGAAAAAGAAAGTTCTTCGTCAATCTCAAGATCTAACCGTTTAACATTTTTAACATTACAATCAATTTTAGGTACAATGTTCATTTTGCTTTTTGGCCGCTTTCTACTGTGTAGACTTTAGGAATAAAAAAATTAAATTGCCGGGATAGTTAATCTGAAATCGTACGCTGTAAACTGATTTAATACTTCAGTGATAGTTCATGCTACAAATAATTGATAGAAAGTTGTATACCATATGAGTAAACTGTGAAAGGAGACAATGGGATATAAAGAACCCTGAAGAAAGTGGCCAGGAAATCTACAGAGGCGGTAAAGTAGTATGAACTGGGACAAATGTTCTCCTTTTGTAACATTTTGCAATAGAAAAAATGAAACTAATTCGAGAACCATTAAAGAAGGGGCAGGAATCTGGGGTAAGTGTACGGAATAGGGGGAAGTTCAGACCCCCGGTTTACCTCCATTGTTTAAAAGTCGCCCTGGCAAGCAAAGGTTGCTTAAGGTTGCTTGTTCCTCAAAACGTCGCACAAAATTCCAAAAGGTTTAAAAATCATTGCTAAGAAGATGCGAACACAGTGAATCAGGACAGGCTCAGGCGAGAATGTTGTTGTTACTCTTTAGTGGACAATATGATATCGTATCGTATTCACTTCAAGAAACAAACATAACGTACGGTTGCATTTTAGTTAACGGTTTATTTGCACTGTTCTGGAGATCATTGCAGAAGCTCAAATAGTTTCTTACACTGTTACAGCTGAATGCATTAAAGACTGAACAGAGAGAAACTTTACTCAAGAACGTTTCACTGACAAAACAGTTTACAAACGATCTGTCATGAACTCGAGCAACAACAACGATAACTAACGTCCTAAACATTACAGTTCTGTGACCAAAGGAAAAAAAATCAACTATCATTCGAATCATGTATTTACGTAAATTAAAATCCCCGAAATCAAATAAATATTGTCTGATACAAATAAAACATAAAATATAATCTTGGATTTTATCCTTTGCCGTTTTGTCGTTTGATTTGCCATTTTATTTAGTTAAATTTGTTTAAACTGTTTTAATTTTTCATATGAACACACGAAATACTTAGTCCCGCGAACCGAGCCAACTCAGTTAGATCATCAACAGATTATCAACAGTTTTAACAAATTTAATAGAGCGCTTTTCTACACGACTGTTAAAAGTAATTATGTAACAACAACTTAATGACCCAATCAGAGCTCTTAAGCATGGTTTCCATGTGATCGCTACGATCGCTGCGATCGCTGAAAAAACGTTCAGCGCTTGTAGCGAAATGGACTAAGCCACCGGCTCTCCAGCGATCGTAGCGATTATGTTGAAAGTATGGAGAGTGGCTTAGTCCATTTCGCTACAAGCGCTGAACGTTTTTTCGGCGATCGCAGCGATCGTAGCGATCATATGGAAACCGATCAGAGTTCGAAGTAACATGTAACCAGTAAAAAGCGCAGCACAGTATAAGACTGGTGAAAAACGTACAACGGGTGCCAGACGAGGGAAAATGGCAACCGGTGCCAGGCGCGGGAAAACATGCAACCGGTGCCAGGCGCGGGAAAACCGTCATAAAACCGGTGCCAAGCGAAAACGTGCATCGGGCGCCAAGAGCGAGTAAACATAACCTGAGCCAATCGAGGGAAGGGCATAGCGGTCTCTTTTGAGGGTGTTTAACTCCGGTTTCTGTACCATGAATAGGATGAGGAATTGAATTACAAATCCCCCTAAATTGGATGCCAGTCCATCGCAGGTTACTGATGAAAAGTACAGTTTAGCCCAGCCCAAAACTACTTTGGACAGCCATTAGAAAAGCGCTATAGTGTATTATTCACCGGGGTCTATCGCATCTTTAATATTTGCGCTTCATTTGCTCTTGGCATTTAGATATCAGTCCTTGTATATCACTCAATATATCTTTATCGTTAGGTTCCACTGGCGCCGTGTAACGAGCTCGTGGCTGTCCATTATGATCAATCAGTATCTTCTCGAAATTCCAGTTTATGTCATCGTTTCGAACCGGTGACCAGCGAATGTTATGTAAGTCGTCTATAAATCCATTTGGTGTAGGGCATCTAGACTGAAGGAAAAAAAGAATTGTTAAAGTCCAGGTTTTTTGAAGGGCCGTTTCTGACAGGCATCTTTTTGGCGATCTTTCAGGCTATTTTGAAATCGATTTCAAATCGCCTGTGTGGAGTTATCATCAATTGTCGCAGCCATATCATATGATAATCACGCAATAATCACGGCCAGTGTAAAAAAATTCAAACGTTGACATTTCCAGCGGTAGCCCTTCATCAGAGGATTCACTCTGGCGAAGAACTACCGCTCGAAACGTCAGCTTTTTAATCTGTTTATGGTGGTCAACTTACAACTTACCTTATCAACTCATGTTATGTTCACACTAGGACGAAACATGTTTAGTCTGATCACGAATGAAACATGTTTTGCCATGAAAAGTCTTTACATCGGGCGGCGCATTGCACGAATTATGATCGAAACATGTTTACTCTAAGAAAAAATTGGTTGAAACTATCTCACGAGGTGGTTGCGATCAAAGTCAGACAAACCCCCGGGGGGGGGGGGGGAGGGGGTACTCAACAAAATTTTGCACGGGATGCTCCGCCCCGAGGTCCAAACCCTTACCCTTTCATATACTGTACGTATAGCCTTTACGTGCTTCTGTTCGATATATTTTGAAAGGCGCTTTTTATAATACTTAAATCACAGTTTTCCCTACGTTTTTTATACTTCAACTGGTGTTTTCGTTACCCTTTCCTGTTCTTCGTGAAATCCCTACCCTTTCATATACTTCAACTCGTGAAATCCCGACCCTTTCATATACCTCCAGCCTAAAAAAGGTACCCTTTTCGGGCGGAGCATCCCCGTATAGCCCATTACAGGGAGTACCCCCCCGCCCCCCCCCCCCCACCCGGGTACGAAACACGTTAGCCCGAATGTCGTCTCCTTGTTAACATCACCTGTGGTTCCCGGCGAAGAGCTTGATTGACAAGTGAGATTAAACCACAAAATCATACAACAGAAAGTGCGAGTTCCATTTGTTTCGGTTTATGTGAAGTTCTAAAGATTTTATGTGAACTTATGTTTGTTTCGTAAAACAGTATAAATTATACAACCTGAACCAGGCATGAAACGAATTTGAAATTAACAACTAATGTGAAAAATAAAATTGCAAACATGTTTACGGGAAACGTGTTTCATTGAAACATGTTACTCTAAACATGTTTCGATACTGGTGTGAACACAGCATTACTCTAAACATGTTTCGGTACTGGTGTGAACACAGCATTATTCTAAACATGTTTCGGTACTGATGTGAACACAGCATTACTCTAAACATGTTTCGGTACTGGTGTGAACACTGCATTACTCTAAACATGTTTTGGTACTGGTGTGAACACAGCATTACTCTAAACATGTTTTGGTACTGGTGTGAACACAGCATCAGTTGATAAAACCAAATTTTCATGTTTCACTCCCCCAACCCTTCCCCACCGCACCGCAACGAGCAGTCCTCTCTTTGCTTTTAACCACCTTGGGATAAACTTCGTATTCGCGTATCTTCCAAAAAGCATAATCCCTCATAATCCCAAACAGGGTTGACGTGTACATTCATCAAACCAAGCTCGCCCACGGCACGCCCGCAGCACAGCACAGCACGCACGCCCGCGGCACATAACTTGTAAGCATATTTATTTTGAGTCGCCTCTCGAGTCGGTAAATACAAAACATAACTTATCAAGAAAAAATTGATGTGATGCAGATTCGTCTTTACGAACCCTTTTAACCCTTTCACTTCCACAGTCAATTATTGTGACGATAAGTTTTTCCTACTTCGGCGAGGGAATGAAAACTGAAACTTGAACAATGCTTTTCTGAAACAACGACTTTACGCGGGGAATCTTAGCTCTTGAGCGACCACGCTTGCAGCGGAGATAAGGCTCGTCACAACCTTGGTACACGGGAATCTACTAGCAGGGACCTCTCAGGACAACAGGAAACCAGTCAACTGCGGCTGTTTGGTCCCTTGAGTCCCAGTTCCTCCGAGAGAGGACAAACACAGCTTCCATTCAAAGCAATAAAAAATGGCGTCGGTTGAAATGTGCCGAAGAAATCTGCATTCGAAGTCGAACTATGGCGTCTAAATTGAGCTCTGAAAGGCTGACCCGCTACGAAAGAAAAGGAAATTTGAGGTAGGTAGCATTTTTTTTAGCCCCCCAAAAAAATACTGGGGTATTCTCTGATGTTTGGGCTTCAAAAATATTGAAGCAGAATTCAAGTGCACGGCGGTTAAGTTCAAGTGCACGGCAGTTGAAGTGTGACTCTTAGTATTGCCCTTTGCCGCCATTGTCTTGTTAAAGAGTAATAGCTTCTGCTATTACAAGTTCTAGGTCGCCCCAGTTCCTCTCTGCCAAAATTCTTTGTTTTGGTTTTGCCTCGACCAATCATATTGCAAGAAACCATATAGACAAAATTGTCTACGGCCCGGACTGGCCAACGTAGGTTTATTCTGACTCAGGATCTAACCTTGATCGTAACCTTGCCTGGAACCTTGATGTCGACCCTGATAGTTACCTTGATGCTAACCGAGTAATGTTTACAAAATGATTTACTAATATAGTGCAGAGGGCACAAAGGCACATGTTTCTCTATTGTTAAGGTGACTCGACCCAGTTTTTTTTTTTTTTTTGGGGGGGGGGGGGGGTAACCATCCTACTTTGAAGCTCTCTGGTATCCCCCACTTTTACTTTTATCGTAAGTCTAACACATAGAATGGATAACATATAGATCAATCTACAATATAATATAAAATATTTGGCGATCGGAGTAAAAGTCACGTGGTTATAATGCCACGCCCCTTTGAGGTCTGAGTCGAAAATCTGCTGTTACTGGCATTTTTTCGTGGAAATCTCTCGGCTACACATAGTGCGCATTAGTGCCTTGCGCTGAGCAGAATTTCACCAACATCGCAAAGACCCAATTCGAGAAATTCAGTGGTTTCCAAATTTAGGTCATAATTTAAGCGAAAATGATAAGCAAACTTTACACGATTATATCTAATAAACTATGAGACTTATCCCTTTATTTTGGGGATCGTTATAACAGATGAGTCCTTGCATGTCAGCAAAAAGCTTTAGGGCCTTGTAAATGCGCGCGATTTCGATCAAAGGAAACATATAGAAATTATAGTTTTAGCTATTTGTTGACGTTTGCCAGCGTTTAAGAGTCCTTCTCACGAAAAAAGCATTTTCTTAAAAATTCGTAGTTTCTTTTTCCTTCAAATTTTTCAGGGCCACAATTGATTAACTAACTAACTAGCGCAAGGCACTAATGCGCACTATGTGTAGCCGAGAGATTTCCACGAAAAAATGCCGGTAACAGCAAATTTTCGACTCAGACCTCAAAGGGGCGTGGCATTATAACCACGTGACATTTACTCCGATCGCTAAATATGTTATATTATATTGTAGATTGATCTATATGTTATCCATTCTATGTGTTAGACTTACGATAAAAGTAAAGGTGGGGATACCAGAGAACTTCAAAGTAGGATGATACCCCCCCAATAAAACTGGGTCGAGTCACCTTAAATTACCTCAACGTATACACCATGTACACGTTTCTGTTCACGAGGACAAAAGATCTATTTAAAATTCTAAGACATGTAGCGTTTTACATTGTTAGGGTTAGGGGTTAGGGGTTAGGGGTTAGGGGTTAGAGGTTAGGATAGGGTTAGGGTTAGGGGGTTAGGGTTAGGGTTAGGGTTAGGGTTAGGGTTAGGGTTAGGGTTAGGGTTAGGGTTAGGGTTAGGGTTAGGGTTAGAGGGTTAGGGGTTAGGGTTAGAGATCTCGGTGAGCATTCGGAAGTCAGCCAAGCGTGGTCATTGCACGCGTGCTAAACAAGAATGCTGTATAATGACAGACTATAAACAATAGACAACTCCCAGAGCACAAACTCAGCCAAAACGCTAAAAATCTTCAATGTTTACTCAAGTTTGGGCTTATAGAAGATAATGTCACAGTTTTTCAATGACCATGAAATTCCGAATCCGGGCAGTTAGTTAATCAATTGTGGCCCTGAAAAATTTGAGTGGAAAAGAAACTACGAATTTTTAAGAAAATGCTTTTTTCGTGAGAAGGACTCTTAAACGCTGACAAACGTCAACAAATAGCTAAAACTATAATTTCTATATGTTTCCTTTGCTCGAAATCGCGCGCATTTACAAGGCCCTAAAGCTTTTTGCTGACTTGCAAGGACTCATCTGTTATAACGATCCCCAAAATAAAGGGATAAGTCTCATAGTTTATTAGATATAATCGTGTAAAGTTTGCTTATCATTTTCGCTTAAATTATGACCTAAATTTAGAAACCACTGAATTTCTCGAATTGGGTCTTTGCGATGTTGGTGAAATTCTGCTCAGCGCAAGGCACTAATGCGCACTATGTGTAGCCGAGAGATTTCCACGAAAAAATGTCAGTAACAGCAGATTTTCGACTCAGACCTCAAAGGGGCGTGGCATTATAACCACGTGACATTTACTCCGATCGCTAAATATTTTATATTATATTGTAGATTGATCTATATGTTATCCATTCTATGTGTTAGACTTACGATAAAAGTAAAGGAGGGGATACCAGAGAGCTTCAAAGTAGGATGATACCCCCCCCAAAAAAAACTGGGTCGAGTCACCTTAAATTACTTCAACGTGTACACGTTTCTGCTCACGAGGACAAAAGATCTATTTAAAATTCTAAGACACGTAGCGTTTTACATTGTTACCAAAGCTGAGTGACAACCTAGAACACTCCCCTTGAAAGGAACTACATTAAAAATTTACGAGAGCAGAAGGACTTTGCTTCCGTAACCCTTAGAACAAAGGAACACTGGACTCTTTCCGATGAGTGAAAGGAGATAACTATTCTTTTCATAAACTACGCTATTGAAAACGCACGTGGCAGAGGTTTGCCAGCTGTACGAATGTACACGTTTCAGTTTGAATACATCATAAGGGAACTATTGTTTACTAGACTATGCTTTTGGCTTATGTAATATTTTAAACGAACTTTACTTTTGACTGTTTTAAGAATACTGGAAAAGTCTCCCGTCACATATTCCTCACCTTAATTTTCGACGTCCTCGTCGAATAAAATATATAAAGCTAAACGCTGGAAAGTCTGTCGTGACATATGCGGCACCTTAATTTTTGACGCCCTCGTCGAATGAAATATGTAAAGAAAATATGCATTTTAAAACTATTCTATGAATTGGAATCAAACGACTTAAAGAAACTATCTCGGTTCTTTGTTTTGTTTTGTTTGCTATACCTGGAATATTAATCTAACTTACTTATCTCTTGATATGTATTGTCGCTACTAAACTTCTACGTCATGTGGTTCATCTATTGAAACTTCGCTGATTACTCGATATTTAACTTACACCTATATAATTACTTGTATCTGTCAATGTTCCTGGTTTCAAGGTTTATTGTGGGTCTTACTGACGAAAGGGCGCTGTCTTTAAATCTACGATTTCCTCGGTTAATTCCTGAACATCTGATAACTGGCTTTCATGATGGTTTAAATCTTGCGGGGCGTTATTTTCTTGAGTCAAATAACCACTGGTCCCTGTGATTGCATTTATTGAACTTCTCTGGACTTCAACCATATCCTTAGTAGGTTTGAAAAATAATCTTGATCTCTGTGATTCATCTTCATTTCGGTAAACTGTATAATGTTCTTTGTGATTCTCTTGTTTAACTGGAATAGATACGCCTATGTTGCGACTCTGAGCTTTTGTATCTTGGTGGTTAAATATATCTTGAACCACGGGCTTGTTGCTTTGCGGCATGGGTGTACGCGAGGCTGTGAGTAGGTACAGAACGAAGCAAATCAATGCCAATAGAAACTGACTGAAAACCCGTCCGTTCTTCTTTTGACTTCGTGGGGCTGTTTTGCGATTCGGCGTTAACGAGGAAGACTCTGAATCCGTTCCGGTGACTGCTCTCGTGTCTTTGGAGGTCGAGGTCCGTGTTTGATGACTGAAAGATCCCATAACCGGTGAACATGTCGCACTTTTTCGTTTCTTTCTAACGTCGGTGTAGCTCTTAAAAGTGATGCTGTGGTTTTCTAAGTCAATCAAGGCTTGGTTTTGTTGCAAGAAATCGCGACCGAGTATGGCTTTGTACGTCAGGTTTTGCATTACATGAAAATTACAGAAATACTCGTTTCCATTAAGCTGAATAGGTACCGAAATCATTCCTAACACTGGTACTCTGTCTCCGTTGACTGTCTGGACGGACGGTAAAACGCCATCGGTCATTTTGGGTAGGAATTGGCCATACGTTTTCTTAAGGAATTGTTCATCAAGGCAACTGAAACACCCACCGGTGTCTACGAGGGTTTGAACTTCTTGGCCAGCGGTCAAGTCACTTGATTGGAGGTGTGGGCTTGCGTGCTGTGGCCTTTGTGGGATTTGCTTTGGGGCACTTGTCACTGTGGCAGCTGTTTCGGGATCTGCAGATCTTTTGTTTTGTTTTGGCTTTACCTGATTGGAATCGCGCACCAGATCTTTTCCTGGGGAAGACTGGCAATCCTTGAGCTCAGATTCTTTGGCGGTTTTCACGGCTGTGGTGCTTGTGGTCTGGTGTTTGATTACGCGGAGGACAATATCTACTATCGGTTTTATTTCTTCCGGGACACTTGGTAAATCGTACGTCTGGTCTCTTATAGGCTCGTTGGTTACTTGGTTACCACTAATCGCAACTTCCTGTGTAGAACGCTCGACTAATTCCGGTTGCTGCTGGTTGCTAAGCGACGCTAAGACGTGCTGCTCGGTGGTGGACTTATGTAACTTTGCTGGACTGTGTTGTACCTTTTGCACGTGGTTTGGCTTTGTTGTACGTACTACATTGTTTAATTCACTGTGTTTGAACTGCGATCTACGGCACAGATAACTTTTCTTACCTTTACAGGGCTGTAAAGCTCCGCAAAATTCTTTATCGTACCAGCCTTCGTCTACAATGGCTATGCGTGGATCAGCCTGGTCTTGTCTTGTCGGGCCTTCGTGATAATTCTCTTTTCCGACTTTTCCGTATGAGGGGTTATAGTTTTGAGTGAAGCCGTTATCTCCGTGACGTTGTTGATTATAGTCAGGACTTGGGGGTTGATTGTTTCCTTGCCAACGATATTGCGGTAGATTTTGTGGTCGCGGGCCTGCATTTCTACGATCAGAGCAGCTTGCTAGAAAATGTCCAACGCGATTACAATAAAAACACACTGGTCTTCCATCTCTTGGCCTTTGACGTGGCTGATCTTGGTTGTATGAGCATTGGTTGCTTCGTGTCAGACCACGAATCCGAGCATCGAAGTAGCGATTTTGCGACTCGATTTTGTCCAACAAGAGGTCCTTTAGCTGTTGGATTTCGCTGTTTACTTGATTTTCACTGTAAGAACTGGCTAGGGCTGCGATCGCGGACTGACCATTTACGGTTGAAATTGGCGGTGAAGAAAACTGTACTATGGGCGCTTCTGGAGTTCCTTTGATGTCCTTAATGGCCGCGCTCAAGTCCGCAAGAACTCCTAACAGCTTCTTGTCATCGACACTGCCGGTATGCGTGATTACCGGTGGTTGACTAGTCGACCCTTGGTGCACCATTCGTGAAATATCTTCTTCTCGACGCTGGAACATTGATTGTTGAATGGAATTGATAAGTCTCGCGGTGTCTTCAGCCAGTTCAGCTTCGGTGTATGTCTTGGGTTCCTTCTTCAAAACTTCAGCCTGGATGTCAGCTAGTAAACCCTGGATTAGGTAACTTAATTTGTCCTCGTCTCGTAAGTCCAAACAGCTGAATTTTTCGTTGAGATCAGCTAGGAACTTCTCGATTGGTCTTTCATTTGGACCTTGACGTCTTATAGAAAGTGCTTGTCGGAGACGCAAGGATCGGTGAGCAGGAGCGAAGCGTTTCCTTAGAGAATTGCGTAAATCTGTATAGGATCCCTGGACGGTACTCGACAGAATATAGTAGAAGGACTCGGCAGGTCCTGAGAGATGAAGGGCTAATTGTATCGCTGCTTGCTTGCTAGTGTCTGGTATTCTTTTATTCGCCAAATAAAGGGTAAAGCGCTGAAGCCATCTATCCACATTTTCGTTTTCGTAGCCGTGGAACACGGTGGGCTTGACTAAGGTCGGTTCGGCTATTACGACTTGATCCTTGATCTGGTCGCACATCTGTTTTTGGATGTCAAGCATCTGATTTCGAAAAGCGTGAAGATCATCCGACGCCATTTGTCCGCTGGTGCTTGTACTTTCGCCTCGTACGTCACCGCTTTCTACACTGAATTCACTGATTTCGCTGGTTGTACTGACTTCGTCGTCGCTGGTACTAGAGTCGCTAGTACAACTATCGTTTTCTATCACTATGTGTTTGTTGCTGAAATTACTACGGGGCTCTGCGTTCTCCTCTTGGAACTGCTACTGGTGATTTCTATGATACACTGAGAATTACGTTGACTTCTCATTTGTTTGTTTATGCGCTGCGGAATTAAGGTGTAGAAATCCGCGGGGGAATTAATGAACGGTCGTGAAGGCTGATTATCGCTGTCTTTCTTCGTTTGGATCGTCGTCTGAGTCACTGATATTTTCAAGTTCAAGGCAGATGTGTGCTGGGCTGGATTGGGTGATCTCGCGAGGAACGATTGGCGATAACACGGGAGAGACTGACGGGCTGATAGGGCTTCGTATTCTGATACGCTCGGTGAAACAATGGATTCGCTGCTATGGTCTAAACTGATATCTACAACTTCTCGATCAGTACTATTCGCTTGCTCGGGACAGGAAAATGCTGTGGAACGTCTCTGTTGAACTTCTCTCTGGGTTGGACTGGAACTTGCTTGGAATTCGTCGCCACTTTCTTTGTCTTCTTGCGACGGGAAGGGTAACTCGATAAATAACGCTTCTCTCTCTTCGTCCGATAAATTGACTTGAATATTTCGGTCTATCTTAGGCGTACTTGACTTAACAATGGAAACGTTCAACTTACGGCTTCTTAAATAATATCTGTGTAATCTGCTCGAGAAAACTTTTCTCACTGACTGCATAAGTTACATGTACACGTGTACAAAGAACTTGTACTCATGATTTTACTTGGGCGAATTTTTCTCGTTTGTCGCGCCAAGGGGTTACATCAATTGGATTGACTGCACTGGTTTGGATTTCTTCTTTTTGCTCGTCTGTCCTCTTCGGAAGTCCGCTAGTACCACTGGTTCTGCCAACAATGTGACGATAGGTTTTTCCTACTTCGGCGAGGGAATGAAAACTGAAACTTGAACAATGCTTTTCTGAAACAACGACTTTACGCGGGGGAAACTTAGCTCTTGAGCGACCACGCTTGCAGCGGAGATAAGGCTCGTCACAACCTTGGTACACGGGAATCTACTAGCAGGGACCTCTCAGGACAACAGGAAACCAGTCAAACTTCAGCCAACGTAGGTTTATTCCGACTCAGGATCTAACCTTGATCGTAACCTTGCCTGTAACCTTGATGTCGACCCTGATAGTTACCTTGATGCTAACCGAGTAATGTTTACAAAATGACTTACTAATATAGTGCAGAGGGCACAAAGGCACATGTTTCTCTATTGTTAAATTACTTCAACGTGTACACGTTTCTGCTCACGAGGACAAAAGATCTATTTAAAATTCTAAGACACGTAGCGTTCTACATTGTTACCAAAGCTGAGTGACAACCTAGAACACTCCCCTTGAAAGGAGCTACATTAAAAATTTACGAGAGCAGAAGGACTTTGCTTCCGTCACATTATGGCGACTTGTAGTGTAGTTCAAACTTCTGAGTCTGTGGACGACATTCTTTCAAACGAAACCTCGTCAGTAGTTCTTTCCCATGATACCATTTGTTATTCAATATTTCACAAAATGAAATTTGGGATTTTTCTTAAATTTTGAACAGGAACATAAAATGGTGGCCGTCTCGGCATGAGGCAGTCATAAAGTTGTTTCAAAGATAATTTGCTGCATGGCCTGCTGTACAGGCAGTTTGACTAGTGACTCTCTTAGTAAGTTTAGTAGTTTGATCGCTATAAATATTCCCGGCTGGCAACCCCTAGCAGTTAGCTTGGACTGTCATACGGAATTCTTTCATTGTGAGAGCAAATTCAAAAGCGAAGTACTACATCAAGATTTTAGCCTTTAAACCTTCACGTTATAATAAAAATATGTTCACACGCACATTACATCATATTTTTAACTATTTAAAGTGCCCCTGTGATCAAATTTTTGATTTTCATTTTTTTACATTTTCGTGTACTATTAGACTTTCTTACTCATCTTGCCAAATTTCAATCCATTACGAACATCAGAAGTCATTTTATTTTAACATTTATTTCCGAGAATTTAATTTGCGAATGGGAGAAAGTGATGTCAAAGGCTCAAACATACCTCACGGGTTGAAATTATAATAACAATCAGCATAGAAAATTGCACGAAGAACAAGTCCAAAGCTTTTGTTGCTTTTCGCGTGATTTTCAATACTTATTGTTATTATAATTTCAACCCGTGAGGTATGTTTGAGTCTTTGACGTCACTTTCTCCCATTCGCAACCAAGCCTTGGAACAAGGTTGATTAATGGCGGCCGTAAATTCTCGGAAATAAATGTTAAAATAAAATGACTTCTGATGTTCGTAATGAATTCAAATTTGGCAAGATGAGTAAGAAAGTCTAATAGTACACGAAAATGTAAAAAAAAACGAAAATCAAAAATTTGATCACAGGGGCACTTTAAAAAAAATTATATTTACAAGATAAAAATTTAAAAAACATTAACAATATACCATCACATAAACTAAAAACTAAAAATAACTTAATATAAAATTAATTATAAAAAGCTAGCCTAAATGGTACGTCTTAAATGCTACTTTAAATGATAAAATGGCAAATGTTTGTGATGGTGGCAGATTATTTCAAATATTTGGTGCGGCAGACTGAAATGCTCTATCACCTAGTTTGAAGTAACAGCTGCTTTCTCGCCATACCCTCTATCACCAAGCTTAGGATAGCATTTCCCACTAGGTTGCAAGAGTGTTCGAGGATCTTGCAGCATTACGTGATCTCAAGCGCCGATTGTCCTTTCACCAATCCAACAAAATCTTTCAGTTCTTCTCTTTCAATTTTTATGGCGGCCAAGGCGAATCTTCATGCACGACAAACATAACAATACAATAAAAATTCGCCTTTTGTTAACAGCTGTTTTTGTTTTAATAGATACGGCAAATATTCAGCGTCGTTTCTACTTTGATTTTAGAGCGAGAAACTCTTAATCTTACCTTGAAAAAAGTGTAAATTTCGTTTTCCTTCTCCCCATTTACGTCTCGTTTCTCAAACAACTGAAAATTGGGCACAAATCCGTGACCTGGCCGCACATATTTCAATCCATTGAGAAGCTCGTATTTATTTGCCGCCGGTTCTTGGAGTCCAAACTGGTTGCATGGGAATCCGACAATTCTGAGTCCACATGAATCAGCCTTGCTTCCTTCTGGTGAAAACAGTTTGTCTTGTAATGCATTCATCGCGAGATATTGATACGTGTAGCTTCAAAACGTCGCAACATTCACGGCCAAAACAACATGCCCACTAAACTTGGACATGGAGACTTCTTTTCCGTCTAAATCCTTCGTTGTGAAGTCGTGAAACGACTTGGCGTTGTCATAATGACATGATGATTTGGATTTACGTCTTTCTGAGGCGCCTATGCTGCCTAAAACGAGGCAAAGGACAGCGAGAATGGATTTGAAATCCATCGTCTTCGCTCGTTCACCCGGAACACCGCGCTTTGATAAGCCTATATGTATGCAAATGTGTGTGATCCTTGTCTTTAAAGGAATAAAGTAATAAATATGCATATGGAAGTATGTGCACCTGCCTGAAAAGATGATAACGAGAAAGCAGTCTTTTCTATTCATATCTCCCTTGTCATCGCATCCTTTTTAACTAAGCAAATAGGAATACGACTTCCCTAAAAAAAAAAGATGCGGATAAGAAAAAAACATTTGTCGAAGACTACTCTCTTTTTAATTATTGGCAAAACAAGGCTTCTCACGTCCATAATTTGTTGTAAATGTAATCAATATTTATTTAAGCTTTAATTGTTGAAGAGCTAGAGTTAAAAAGCCTTTCTGATACATCAAAATGCAGAAAACAGTAACATCTGTCAGACTGCTGTTTATGACGCCACTTTGTAAAATTTATTACTTTTATTTAACTCATTGCCTGAGAGTCTGATTATATCTATTTCCATATTTCACCGCACGACTTGTCAATGTTGTGTTAGACGTTGTACTTTATACTGAATTCTACGCGCATTTTGATTGGTCATTACATATGATCCATTAGAGTACAGACGCATTTTGATTGGTCATTACATATGATCATTAGAGTACAGACGCATTTTGATTGGTTATTACATATGATCATTAGAGTACAAGCGCATTTTGATTGGTTATTACACATGATCATTAGAGTACAGACGCATTTTGATTGGTCATTTCATATGATCATTAGAGTACAAGCGCATTTTGATTGGTTATTACATATGATCATTAGAGTACAAGCGCATTTTGATTGGTTATTACATATGATCATTAGAGTACAGACGCATTTTGATTGGTCATTACATATGATCATTAGAGTACAGACGCATTTTGATTGGTTATTACATATGATCATTAGAGTACAGACGCATTTTGATTGGTTATTACATATGATCATTAGAGTACAAGCGCATTTTGATTGGTTATTACACATGATCATTAGAGTACAGACGCATTTTGATTGGTTATTACATATGATCATTACAGTACAAGCGCATTTTGATTGGTTATTACACATGATCATTAGAGTACAGACGCATTTTGATTGGTTATTACATATGATCATTAGAGTACAGACGCATTTTGATTGGTTATTACATATGATCATTAGAGTACAGACGCATTTTGATTGGTTATTACATATGATCATTAGAGTACAGACGCATTTTGATTGGTTATTACATATGATCATTAGAGTACAGACGCATTTTGATTGGTTATTACACATGATCATTAGAGTACAGACGCATTTTGATTGGTTATTACATATGATCATTAGAGTACAGACGCATTTTGATTGGTTATTACATATGATCATTAGAGTACAGACGCATTTTGATTGGTTATTACATATGATCATTAGAGTACAGACGCATTTTGATTGGTTATTACATATGATCATTAGAGTACAGACGCATTTTGATTGGTTATTACATATGATCATTAGAGTACAGACGCATTTTGATTGGTTATTACATATGATTATTAGAGTACAGACGCATTTTGATTGGTTATTACATATGATCATTAGAGTACAGACGCATTTTGATTGGTTATTACATATGATCATTAGAGTACAGACGCATTTTGATTGGTTATTACACATGATCATTAGAGTACAGACGCATTTTGATTGGTCATTACATATGATCATTAGAGTACAGACGCATTTTCATTGGTCATTACATATGATCATTAGAGTACAGACGCATTTTGATTGGTTATTACATATGATCATTAGAGTACAGACGCATTTTGATTGGTTATTACACATGATCATTAGAGTACAGACGCATTTTGATTGGTTATTACATATGATCATTAGAGTACAGACGCATTTTGATTGGTTATTACATATGATCATTAGAGTACAGACGCATTTTGATTGGTTATTACATATGATCATTAGAGTACAGACGCATTTTGATTGGTTATTACATATGATCATTAGAGTACAGACGCATTTTGATTGGTTATTACATATGATCATTAGAGTACAGACGCATTTTGATTGGTTATTACATATGATCATTAGAGTACAGACGCATTTTGATTGGTTATTACATATGATCATTAGAGTACAGACGCATTTTGATTGGTTATTACATATGATCATTAGAGTACAGACGCATTTTGATTGGTTATTACATATGATCATTAGAGTACAGACGCATTTTGATTGGTTATTACATATGATCATTAGAGTACAGACGCATTTTGATTGGTCATTACATATGATCATTAGAGTACAGACGCATTTTGATTGGTTATTACATATGATCATTAGAGTACAGACGCATTTTGATTGGTTATTACATATGATCATTAGAGTACAGACGCATTTTGATTGGTTATTACATATGATCATTAGAGTACAGACGCATTTTGATTGGTTATTACATATGATCATTAGAGTACAGACGCATTTTGATTGGTTATTACACATGATCATTAGAGTACAGACGCATTTTGATTGGTCATTACATATGATCATTAGAGTACAGACGCATTTTCATTGGTCATTACATACGATCATTAGAGTACAGACGCATTTTGATTGGTTATTACATATGATCATTAGAATACAGACGCATTTTGATTGGTTATTACATATGATCATTAGAGTACAGACGCATTTTGAATGGTTATTACATATGATCATTAGAGTACAGACGCATTTTGATTGGTTATTACATATGATCATTAGAGTACAGACGCATTTTGATTGGTCATTACATATGATCATTAGAGTACAGACGCATTTTGATTGGTCATTACATATGATCATTAGAGTACAGACGCATTTTGATTGGTCATTACATATGATCATTAGAGTACAGACGCATTTTGATTGGTTATTACATATGATCATTAGAATACAGACGCATTTTGATTGGTCATTACATATGATCATTAGAATACAGACGCATTTTTATTGGTTATTACATATGATCATTAGAGTACAGACGCATTTTGATTGGTTATTACATATGATCATTAGAGTACAGACGCATTTTGATTGGTTATTACATATGATCATTAGAGTACAGACGCATTTTGATTGGTCATTACATATGATCATTAGAGTACAGACGCATTTTGATTGGTTATTACACATGATCATTAGAGTACAGACGCATTTTGATTGGTCATTACATATGATCATTAGAGTACAGACGCATTTTGATTGGTTATTACACATGATCATTAGAGTACAGACGCATTTTGAATGGTTATTACATATGATCATTAGAGTACAGACGCATTTTGATTGGTTATTACATATGATCATTAGAGTACAGACGCATTTTGATTGGTTATTACATATGATCATTAGAGTACAAGCGCATTTTGATTGGTTATTACATATGATCATTAGAGTACAGACGCATTTTGATTGGTTATTACATATGATCATTAGAGTACAGACGCATTTTGATTGGTCATTACATATGATCATTAGAGTACAGACGCATTTTGATTAGTCATTACATATGATCATTAGAGTACAGACGCATTTTGATTGGTTATTACATATGATCATTAGAGTACAGACGCATTTTGATTGGTTATTACATATGATCATTAGAGTACAGACGCATTTTGATTGGTCATTACATATGAACATTAGAGTACAGACGCATTTTGATTGGTTATTACATATGATCATTAGAGTACAAGCGCATTTTGATTGGTTATTACATATGATCATTAGAGTACAGACGCATTTTGATTGGTTATTACATATGATCATTAGAGTACAGACGCATTTTGATTGGTTATTACATATGATCATTAGAGTACAGACGCATTTTGATTGGTTATTACATATGATCATTAGAATACAGACGCATTTTGATTGGTCATTACATATGATCATTAGAATACAGACGCATTTTTATTGGTTATTACATATGATCATTAGAGTACAGACGCATTTTGATTGGTTATTACATATGATCATTAGAGTACAGACGCATTTTGATTGGTTATTACATATGATCATTAGAGTACAGACGCATTTTGATTGGTCATTACATATGATCATTAGAGTACAGACGCATTTTGATTGGTTATTACACATGATCATTAGAGTACAGACGCATTTTGATTGGTCATTACATATGATCATTAGAGTACAGACGCATTTTGATTGGTTATTACACATGATCATTAGAGTACAGACGCATTTTGAATGGTTATTACATATGATCATTAGAGTACAGACGCATTTTGATTGGTTATTACATATGATCATTAGAGTACAGACGCATTTTGATTGGTTATTACATATGATCATTAGAGTACAAGCGCATTTTGATTGGTTATTACATATGATCATTAGAGTACAGACGCATTTTGATTGGTTATTACATATGATCATTAGAGTACAGACGCATTTTGATTGGTCATTACATATGATCATTAGAGTACAGACGCATTTTGATTAGTCATTACATATGATCATTAGAGTACAGACGCATTTTGATTGGTTATTACATATGATCATTAGAGTACAGACGCATTTTGATTGGTTATTACATATGATCATTAGAGTACAGACGCATTTTGATTGGTCATTACATATGAACATTAGAGTACAGACGCATTTTGATTGGTTATTACATATGATCATTAGAGTACAAGCGCATTTTGATTGGTTATTACATATGATCATTAGAGTACAGACGCATTTTGATTGGTTATTACATATGATCATTAGAGTACAGACGCATTTTGATTGGTTATTACATATGATCATTAGAGTACAGACGCATTTTGATTGGTTATTACATATGATCATTAGAGTACAGACGCATTTTGATTGGTCATTACATATGATCATTAGAGTACAGACGCATTTTGATTGGTTATTACATATGATCATTAGAGTACAGACGCATTTTGATTGGTTATTACATATGATCATTAGAGTACAGACGCATTTTGATTGGTTATTACATATGATCATTAGAGTACAGACGCATTTTGATTGGTTATTACATATGATCATTAGAGTACAGACGCATTTTGATTGGTTATTACATATGATCATTAGAGTACAGACGCATTTTGATTGGTTATTACATATGATCATTAGAGTACAGACGCATTTTGATTGGTCATTACATATGATCATTAGAGTACAGACGCATTTTGATTGGTTATTACATATGATCATTAGAGTACAGACGCATTTTGATTGGTTATTACATATGATCATTAGAGTACAAGCGCATTTTGATTGGTTATTACATATGATCATTAGAGTACAGACGCATTTTGATTGGTTATTACATATGATCATTAGAGTACAGACGCATTTTGATTGGTCATTACATATGATCATTAGAGTACAGACGCATTTTGATTGGTTATTACATATGATCATTAGAGTACAAGCGCATTTTGATTGGTTATTACATATGATCATTAGAGTACAGACGCATTTTGATTGGTTATTACATATGATCATTAGAGTACAGACGCATTTTGATTGGTTATTACATATGATCATTAGAGTACAGACGCATTTTGATTGGTCATTACATATGATCATTAGAGTACAGACGCATTTTGATTGGTTATTACATATGATCATTAGAGTACAAGCGCATTTTGATTGGTTATTACATATGATCATTAGAGTACAGACGCATTTTGATTGGTCATTACATATGATCATTAGAGAACAGACGCATTTTGATTGGTTATTACATATGATCATTAGAGTACAGACGCATTTTGATTGGTTATTACATATGATCATTAGAGTACAGACGCATTTTGATTGGTTATTACATATGATCATTAGAATACAGACGCATTTTGATTGGTTATTACATATGATCATTAGAGTACAGACGCATTTTGATTGGTTATTACATATGATCATTAGAGTACAGACGCATTTTGATTGGTCATTACATATGATCATTAGAGTACAGACGCATTTTGATTGGTTATTACATATGATCATTAGAGTACAGACGCATTTTGATTGGTTATTACATATGATCATTAGAGTACAAGCGCATTTTGATTGGTTATTACATATGATCATTAGAGTACAGACGCATTTTGATTGGTTATTACATATGATCATTAGAGTACAGACGCATTTTGATTGGTCATTACATATGATCATTAGAGTACAGACGCATTTTGATTGGTTATTACATATGATCATTAGAGTACAAGCGCATTTTGATTGGTTATTACATATGATCATTAGAGTACAGACGCATTTTGATTGGTTATTACATATGATCATTAGAGTACAGACGCATTTTGATTGGTTATTACATATGATCATTAGAGTACAGACGCATTTTGATTGGTCATTACATATGATCATTAGAGTACAGACGCATTTTGATTGGTTATTACATATGATCATTAGAGTACAAGCGCATTTTGATTGGTTATTACATATGATCATTAGAGTACAGACGCATTTTGATTGGTCATTACATATGATCATTAGAGTACAGACGCATTTTGATTGGTTATTACATATGATCATTAGAGTACAGACGCATTTTGATTGGTTATTACATATGATCATTAGAGTACAGACGCATTTTGATTGGTTATTACATATGATCATTAGAATACAGACGCATTTTGATTGGTTATTACATATGATCATTAGAGTACAGACGCATTTTGATTGGTTATTACATATGATCATTAGAGTACAGACGCATTTTGATTGGTCATTACATATGATCATTAGAGTACAGACGCATTTTGATTGGTTATTACATATGATCATTAGAGTAGAAGCGCATTTTGATTGGTTATTACATATGATCATTAGAGTACAAGCGCATTTTGATTGGTTATTACATATGATCATTACACTACAGACAAACAGCTGACGTCATGGAGAATTTGTTTTCTCTGTTTCGTCCAACATGGCGGACAGTTTTGAAAATATGAACGACATTAATGGTCACCTGCGTTACCCATGGAGGGTGGGGAGCTGGACGCAGTGGGTGGGGGTTTAATTTGGTGGAGGAGAGGGGAGGGACTCGAGCTGCCTCAAAGAAGCCTTGCTTTGTATTCAAAACAAGAAAAATTTCACAGTGAATTAATTCAAGAATACAATTTACGTTCTTATTTTCTTTTAAAGTTTGTTGCCAAAAAACCGTTTTTCTTTCTGGATCATGTGCAAAATTCATCTCTTTGCAATGCCGTCGGGATATTCAATTTCGTTCATTTCTATTTTTGTTCATAAGGCATGGTACGGGTGATATGATGTCTTCAGGAAGCGCAGTGTATTAAGGACGGGTGACATAAATATTCAGTAGTTGCTAATAAGGTAAGTTACGATTTCAATCAGTAGCATCAGGAATTTTTAAAAGGTCAAGAAATGTTTTGAGCTGCCTGCTTATTCGGTAAAATCTAGTTCAATTGCTACATTTCATCAGGACTCACTCAGTCTGAGTCGGGATGAATTAGCACATTAGTAAATGTCATAAAGTCAATATTTTACTGTCAATTGACGTATGAATAATGCTTTTCTGTTTTTTGAGACTCGATCGGCTAATTTCGCGAAGGGAACTGCGTGGCACAACGAGAAGACGGTGAAAAGTGAATAAGAAGTGAATAAGAACTGTGCTGTTCAAAAGTCGGGATCTACAGAGCTTGAAGCTGAAGGTCGGCATTATATGGTGGTTTTACACTCTAAAACTGAAGAACTCTTGTCAGTATTAATATTAAAAACTAGCCGCTTTACTCTTTCTGGGCATCCTCTTAATGAAGACAAAAAAGTCGGCGCATGCAGCTATCCGTAACTCAACCGAGCTGTCAGTAAGTTTATAAGAAATTGTAGGTTACTTCCATATAAAAATGACGGAGGAGAGCGTCGTACCTTTAGGGGTCAAAATTTGTGGAGTGGTACGGCTTAGAGTAGTAAAATCTAAAATGACCACCGTTAGAATTATCTCGGAACCTTTCAGGGATCGAATTGAACCGAAAAATATGGCAGAATATGACATGTGTTGTTTTAGAATTGGTACCTCTTAGGGGTGAAAATGAATTTGAGCCACACCCGCAAAACGAGATTCTGGTACCTTTTACGGCGTTTTTCGCAAATTTCCGAAGATCGTCCCCGTCATTTTTATATGGGATGCCCCCCACCCCCCCCCCCCCCCCACCCCACCCCACCCCCATTCTGAGTAAAGCGGAAACAAGTTAAAAAGGTCAGATATCTATTTGGATCGTTGTTTGCATTCAACAACACGAAAGATTTCACAGAAATTAATTCAAAAATGTTAGTTGCGTTCTACTTTTTTTCTACTATAGTTTGTCGCATTTTTTTACTGGATCTCTTGCTTAATTTGTTTCTTCGTAATGGAAGGATATTTAATTTCCTTCATGGCTTTTATTTCTATTTTGTTTTGTTGATGATGCCTCCAGACTCACTCAGACCCGGCAGCACTATGCTATGACAAAAATATTTACTTGTTGCTAAAAAAGGTAAGTTAAGATTTCGGTCAGTAAAATTAGGAATTTAAAGGTCAGAAAAAATATTGTTTAGATCTGAGCTGCCTGCTCATTCGCTAAATCTCGCTTAATTGCCACATGATTTTTTTTTCGCTTAGTTAAGTTGCGAATTTGCTTTTAATTTGTAATTATATTAGTTTTATTGAAGCGTTCATTTTTAACAACAATTATGAGTTTTAAAAGACCCTTCTCCTGCGGAGACTCGAGCTACTTAATGCAAACATTCGTTGAAATATTCAACTTGCTCTCGGGTAACGCGAAACCTTTAATATTCCTTTACAGAACTGTTTTATATACAACAAAATAAAATACCTAAGTAATGTCCTCGGGCCGAAAACAAAACCGTCCTCTGTATACCATGATTTTTTAATGAAGAAATTAGAGTGCATGGCTCGGTGTAGCGAGCTTTTGATTTTGTTCCGTCAGGACTAAGGACTAAGTTTTGTCCATATAGATAAGTTTTATAAGTTTTACAAGTAAATAAGAAGGAAAGGACCGCGAACGAAAATGCTGCTGGTGTACGTAGGATCTGGAGAGATCTAGTCAGCCAAAAATAGAGATAAAATCATTGAAACCGGCAGAAGCAATGCTGATACTACGTAGAACATTTAACGTGACAACGACACGATAGAGCCCAAACTGAAAGCCAAAATGCAACCGTGGACAACTGTTTCGACCTGGTTGGGTCTCGTCAGCACGGTGTATCGGCAAAAAGATAGAAAAACTAGCGCGAACGCCAATTCTAAATTTTACCCTCGATTAACAAGATTTTTGTTGTTGTTACTTTTCTCATAAGACTCGATCGACCTAATTTAAGGGGGAATTTCAGTGGCATAACGAGTATGGTGTATTATAATTCCGGGTTAAGCAGAAAGCTATATATTTATAGTTTGTTGGTCAAAAGCAACCCGTGTTATTTTTATAATGAATCTCGCGCTTAATTTATTTCTCCTTGCGATGAAAAAAATAATCAATTTCTTTTAATTATTTCTGTTTAGTTCCGTCGATGATGTCTTCAGGAAGTACAGCGTACGTCGGTACGGGAGAAAAAAAAAACATTCAATTGTTTCTAAGAAGGTAAGCTAATATTTCAATCAATAAAATTAGTTATTTTAAAAGGATCAAAGAATATATTGTTTCGATTTGAGTGCCTGAAGTGAAGCGTTCTAACCTAACCGAGCTTTCGCTTTGTTCGTAAAATATTGTTTATAAAATAAGAATTCAACGCAAATTACCCGTGATCAGACTTTTGGCCAAACGAGGAAGAAATAACATTTTATACTTTCAGCCAATTTTTATTACTTCTTGCGAATTGTTTTTCCAGAATGGATCCCGTTCGTTCTTTAACTTTTCAGAACGCGGAAGATTTTATTTGTTGGGATCATTAAAAAACTTAAGTTTTCTATAATGAAATGCCGCGCCGTCCTTTCACAACACGAGAAAATTAACTTTTTATAGAGAGAAAAAAATTTTTGGGGGTACGAAAATGGCCAGCTAACTTAAAGCAATTAATTCAGCTATCCTCGCAAGAGAGAGCTACTAGAGCTACTAACTACTACTAGCTACTGTAGAGGTTCTCTCCCGGCATGCTTTCTTGAGAAATCGGGCAGTATATTAAAGACACATACGTGGCGTGTAATGATGAGAGAGATGAGAGCGCGAGAAAAGTCTCCGGCACCCAGGGTATAATTCAGCTAGATTCTAAACAGATCAAACCGTATTAGGTTCATAATCATTGCGCAGTGTTTCTCTCTCACAACTCTCTCTCAGTCGACCAAAGTAAGGGAATTTGGCAAGGAAACTAAATTGTACTTATTACTGTAAAGTATTTCGTTACTGGGCGTCTGTGAAGTCCTTTACAATTCAACAGGCGACCAACCAGACTCGACTACACTGTCTACACTTCTCTGCTATCAGTGCAAACTGAATACACCACAAAACGGAATAACAATACGAAAACGCTATAGAGGTTTTGCACGGCAGCCATGTTGCATGACAGGAACAATGAAAATGTTTTGCATTAGAAAGAACATTCTTTCCCATAGGGAAAAGAATCTATTGTCCCTGCCATGCAACATGGCTGCCGTGCAAAACCTCTATTGAAATTTAATGTGAAAAGGCTGCTAGGCTAAAAAATTGCTATTTGTCTATCTTAGATCATCTCAGGGAAAAGTGACATAAAAAGCGGGCGTTTATCTCGTGCGCGTTTGTCCCAAATTTTCCACTTCCACTCCAAGATTCAAAACAAGAAAAGATTAATATAACATAAAATTATTTTTTTTCTTATACTTTGTCGAAATATATTAATTTATTCCATTTCCACACGTTTGTGTATCTTTTAATCCAGAACGAGATTGATCTGAGCAAGTCAAATTTTATTGAGAAGTGTTCAAGTTACCGCACAAGTTTGCTTCACAGCTGACTCAGTCTGTTACTCAAGGTCACGAAACGTGGCAGATTTTCAGCTCCTGTCTTTGTCTCCACGAACAAGAAAGTTCTCGTTAAAATGAATTTCAAAATTGAGTTATTAGTCTCATTTCCTACTGCTCTCAAATCAAAACCCCAAGACTCGTGTTGGAGTTTAATACCTGTTTACTTCAATTCGCAACTGATTTGACACGCAACTTGTATCCTCGACATGGAAGGAAGAAGATTCGTTGTTTTGTTTCTTCTTGGTCTGTTGATGTCTTCGTACTGTGCTGTTTTTAATGGCACAAATGCGTCCTCTGTCGCTAAGGTAAGATTTGAGTAAAACTGGAAATTTGCTTTCATTGAACCACGCAAAAATGACCGTGAAAAATCTGCAGAATTACACATTCCGTAATGAACCGTTGATTAACTGAGTTAGCGATGTTATGTCGAATCGGAAAGGTTACGTTGCTGTTAATGGCTACAATGAATTTTACCAATTGGTTCCATACTTTAACACACTATTTTTTTAGCACTGTTTGAAATGACAACAAGGGCAATATCAGCCGCAAAATCATAACTCTAAATATGAAAAGCTTAGCCTTACGGAATTATTTTTTCTTGAATATTTAAGCGCAGTTTGGAAATTGCGATTGACGATCATGTTTCGCGCGCGCAGCAAACCATTCTCGCGAAGTATCCACGATCAGAGCCTGTCTACGAAAGGGTTTGAACACGCATTCCTTACATCCCGCGCGCGAGTAGATCCCGCCGAGGTTGATTGATAATGAATTCTTGAATCTAAATACAACTGGTGATCGATTCTGTATAGTGTTGTCATTGACAATAACAATCTAGTTTTGTTAAATTATATTACCAGATATTGTTTAGAAGCGCAAAGTAAAATAGGCAACCTTCCATTTGACAGCAAACTGTTATGATTCATGATATGTACGACGACGTATTTTTTTTCAAATTTCTTTAAATTTGTGTGACACAGACCTCTAACATGTGCCTGCAAGGTTCACCCGGCCTTCCTGGACGTAACGGAGTAAATGGACATAACGGTGTACCAGGCCGCGTCGGCCGAGACGCTGCAAAAGGTCAGAAGGGCGTGGCAGGTACCCCTGGACCACGTGGTGTTAAGGGAGAAGTGGGTCCAAGTACAGATACTGAACAAAGAAACTGGAAGCAGTGTGCGTGGAGGGGTGATGACGGTCGTGAGATTGGTCTGGTCAAGGTTTGTGAAATTTACTGCATGTCATCAAAGCGATAGTCCAGTTAGATTCACTAACTTAATCATGCCAGTTTTGTTTTCACAAAAGAAAACATTTTTTTATAAAAGAGATAAGATACAAAAATGCTCACAATTCAAGATATCTAGTGGTATAATAAATTAGGAGTGAAAAAGGTGTTTCAGTAAACGGGTATGCAAAGGATATTGAACAACAACTGTTTGTTTTTGCAGGATTGCCAGTTCACTAAAACCAAGGATAACACCGCTCTCCGTGTTGTTTACCAGGGCAACTTCTATTTTGGAGGGTGTGGTGGATGCTGTAAACGATGGTTTATCACCTTCAATGGCGCCGAGTGCAGTGGTCCTCTGCCTATTGACGTAGCGATGTGGATCAGAAGTACTAGCAACGGCATTCACAGAC
>JAJLRJ010000009.1:682500-687500 GCA_024195265.1 Dendrophyllia cribrosa
ATAAGATGTGATTTTCGTTCACGTTATCACATATACAATTTCATCCAAGTAACCGGCTGAAATTTTTCATATGAGCACATCACGAAAAACTTGGTCTTGCGAACCGAGCCAACCCGGTTACCTTAAAAATGCTTGCAATGATTATCAACAGTTTTAACAAATTAAATAGAGCGCTTTTCTACAATGATTGTTAAAAGTAATTCTGTAACAACAACTTAATGACCCAATCAGAGCTCGAAGTAACATGTAACCAGTCAGGTACCAAGCGCAGCACAGCATAAAACTGGTGATAAGCAAAAAACGTACAACGGGTGTCAAGCGCGGGGAAATGCGCAACCGGTGCCAAGCGCGGGAAAACAAAAAACCGCTGCCAAGCGGAAACGTGCATCGGGCGCCAAGAGCCAGTAAACATACAATTTGTGCTAATCGAGGGAAGAGCATAGCGGCCTCTTTTGAGGGTGTTGAGCTCCGGTTTCTGTACCATGAATAGGATAAGGAAATTAATTACAAATCCTCCTAAATGGGATGCCAGTCCATCGCAGGTTACCAATTACAAGTTTAGCCCAGCTCTAAACTACTTTGGACAGCCATTAGAAAAGCGCTCTAGTGTCTATCGCACCGTGGTCTATCGCATCTTTAATATTTCCGCTTCATTTCCTCTTGGCATTTAGATATCAGTCCTTGTATATCGCTCAGTATATCTTTATCGTTAGGTTCGATTGGCGCCGTGTAACGAGCTCGTGGCTGTCCATTATGATCAATCAGTATCTTCTCGAAATTCCAGTTGATGTCATCGTTTCGAACCGGTGACCAGCGAATGTTATGTAAGTCGTCTATAAATCCATTTGGTGTAGGGCATCTAGACTGAAGAAAAAAATAATTGTTAAAGTCCAGGGTTTTTTAAGCGCCGTTTCTGACAAGCAATTTTTTGTTGTTGCGATTTTTGAGGCTATTTTTAAATAGAATTCAAATCGCCTGTGTGGAACTTTCGTCAGTAGTCGCAGCCATATCATATTGTAAAAATGTTCTTTGTAAAGTATGGTAGTAAAGTGTGTGTGTGTGTGGGTGTGTGTGTGTTGTTGTAATCACATGATGATCACGGCCAGTGAAAAGAGATTCAAAAGTTGACATTTCCAGTGGTAGCCCTTCATCAGAGGATTCACTCTGGCAAAGAGCTAGCGCTCGAAACGTTAGCTTTTTAATCCCTTTACGATAGACTGCTAGCAGTCCCTCATTGGATAGTCGAGCGGGCGAGCAAATACGCGATCGGCGATCAACCGAGCGGCGAGGGAGCGAAAGTAATGCGAACCGAGGGCTCGGTAGACTGCTAGCATTCCCTCTCTGGATAGTCGAGCGGGAGAGCAAATACGCGATCGGCGATCAACCGAGCGGCGAGCGAGTGAACGTAATGCGAACCGAGGGCTCGGTAGACTGCTAGCACTCCCTTTCTGGATAGTCGAGCGGGCGAGCAAATGCGCGATCGGCGATCAACCGAGCGGCGAGCGAGTGAACGTAATGCGAACCGAGGGCTCGGTAGACTGCTAGCAGTCCCTCTCTGGATAGTCGAGCGCGCGAGCAAATACACGATCGACGATCAACCGAGCGGCGAGCGAGCGAAAGTAATGCGAACCGAGGGGGCTCTGGGGAGGAGGCGGGAAAGTTCGCTCGCTCCAGTCTCGCCGAGCTTGTTTTCGTAATTAGCTCGCCCGCTCGATTGACTGACAAGGGACAGCTAGCAGTCTATCTTTACGATGGCCAACTCACCTTATCAACTCATGCTGGATTCACACTAGGACGAAACATGTTAAGCCTGATCACGAATGAAACATGTTTTACTATGAAATGTTCACATCGGGCGGCGCATTGCGCGAATCATGAAACACGTTTACTCTGATGCCCCGTCCACACGTATCCGTTTTCATTTGAAAACGCAAAAGTTTCTTTCCGTTTTTCAAAATCTCTCCGTAGCATTTTCGAATCGTTTTTGCCTGTCCACACGTATACGCAAAAACGACTGAAAACGCTTCAAATGCCTCTAAAGAGCATGCGCACCACTGAGTTTAGCCGAGCCTTCGAGTTGTTTGTGGCTTTTCATCGCCTTTTATCGCTTTCCTTTAATCTTTGGATAGTGAAAGCACTCTCGAGATATTTAGCCGTCTTCTCCTGAAGTGTATTTGCAAATTCAGGAGAGCAACATTAATCTGCAGACACGCAATTAAGCTCGACATCAAACCAAGTAAGAGAGATGCTAGCCTGCGAATGTCCACCATGTTGACAATCTCGTTCCCAGAGTCCTCGTTACCCTTGTCCAGCGGTGGAGCGGCTGACTGAAGCAAACGCATGCGCAGTGGACTGAATTCGACCTCTTGACGTCATCGTTTTCGAAAAGTTTCGTTTTCAGGTCTCCACACGAGAACGCGAAAACACCGTTTTCAAAAGTTTCCACTTTGAAAAGCGTTTTCAAAAGTTTCCGTTTTCGGTGACCGTTTTCATCGGATACGTGTGGACGGGAAGCGAAAACGGAAAAAAAAAAAACTTTTGCGCTTTCAAACGAAAACGGATACGTGTGGACGGGGCTTAAGAAAAAATTGGTTGAAACTATCTCACGAGGTTGTTTTGATCAATTAAGTCAGACGAAACACGTTAGTCCGAATGTCGTCTCCTTGTTATGAAACACGGCATCGCCCGTGGTTCCCGGCGAAGAGCTTGACAAGTGAGATTAAACCACAAAATCATACAACAGAAAGTTCGAGTTCCATTTGTTTCGGTTCATGTGAAGTTCTTAAGATTTTATGTGAACTTATTATGCTTGCTTCGTAAAACAGTATAAATTATACAACCAGGCATAAAACGTGTTTTGAAATTAAACTAATGTGAACAATAAAATTGCAAACATGTTTAACTGAAAGGAAACACGTTTCATTGAAGCATGTTACTCTAAACATGAAATTTTATCCTAGAATATTCTAGGATATCCAAGGATATCCTAGAATATTCTAGGATAAAATTTCAGTTGATATTCTAGGACACTGAAAAATTTTGATTTTTATATTGAATCCCCTCAGACCATGAAACATATCGGGGAGGGGGGACTCCCATATAAAAATGACGAGGGTGCTCGTCGGAAATTTTCGAAAGCCACCCTAAAAGGTACCAGAATCTCGTTTGATGGGCATGGCTCAAAATAATTTTTACCCCCTAAGAGGTACCAATTCTAAAACAACACATGTCATATTGTCAGATTTATTCGGCTCATACCCTAAAAGGTACCGCGATAATTCTAACGGTGGTCATTTTAGATTTTAGCACCCTAAGCGATACCAATCTCCAAATTTTGACCCCTAAAAGGTACGACGAGCACCCCCGTCATTTTTATATGGGTGATTTTTATGTATATTAGTAGGAAACCGAGTTATTATGTATTTATTATGTATATATATTATGTAAATTAGCTTTTTAATATTTAAGTTTTGTGAAACGACCCCACAAGCGTCAGCTTTAATTTTTATCGTGTTTAAATAAAAGATATTGTATTGTATTGTATCAAATTTTTATGTTTCACTACCCCACCGACGCAGCGCCACAGTTCTGTCAAATAAATTATAGTAAATGATATTTGTGACTTAATCGTCTGTTTAACTTGAATTAAATAGTGCTACATTTTTTTAAATATATGTTTTTGTCAAGCTCATCCAGGGACGTATCGTGTGGTGGCCGTGTCGGCACGAGGCAGTCATAAAGTTCTTTCATAGATAATTTGCTGAATGGCCTGCTGTTTGACCAGTCACACTATAGTTTGATCGCTATTAATAATAAATATTCCTGCCAACATCAGCAGTTAGCCTGGACTGTTACACAGAATTTTTTCATTGTGAGAGCATATTCAAAAGCGAATGACTACATCAAGATTTTAGCCTTTAAACCTTCATGTTATAAGGTACGTCTCTAATGCTATTTTAAATGATGACATAGAGCGAATTGATGGTGGCAGATTTTTCCAAATATTTGGTGCGGCAGCCTGACTGAAATGCTCTGTCACCTAGTCTAAAGTAACAGTTGCTTTCTCGCCCTACCCCCTATCACCGAGCTTAGGATATCATTTCCCACTAGGTGGCAAGAGTGTTGGAGGATCTTGGAGCATTACGTGATCTCAAGCGCCGTTTGTCCTTTCACCAATCCAACAAAATCTTTCAGTTCTTCTCTTTCAATTTATAATGGCGGCGAAGGCGGATCTGTTATCCGAAGGCGGATAACAATACAGTAAAAATTCGCCTTTTGTTAACAGCTGTTTTTGTTTTAAATAGATACGGCAAATATTCAGCGTCGTTTCTACTTTGATTTTAGAGCGAGAAACTTTAAATCTTACCTTGAAAAAAGTGTAAATTTCGTCTTCCTTCTCCCCATTTACGTCTTGTTTCTCAAACAACTGAAAATTGGGCACAAATCCGTGACCTGGCCGCACATATTTCAATCCATTGAGAAGCTCGTATTTATTTGCCGCCGGTTCTTGGAGTCCAAACTGGTTGCACGGGAACCCGACAATTCTGAGTCCACATGAATCAGCCTTGCTTCCTTCTGGTGAAAACAGTTTGTCTTGTAATGCATTCATCGCGAGATATTGATACGTGTAGCTTCAAAACGTCGCAACATTCACGGCCAAAACAACATGCCCACTAAACTTGGACATGGAGACTTCTTTTCCGTCTAAATCCTTCGTTGTGAAGTCGTGAAACGACTTGGCGTTGTCATAATGACATGATGATTTGGATTTACGTCTTTCTGAGGCGCCTAGGCTACCTAAAACGAGGCAAAGGACAGCGAGAAAGGATTTGAAATCCATCGTCTTCGCTCGCTCACCCGGAACACCGCGCTTTGATATAAAGTAATAAATATGCATATGGCAGTATGTGCACCTGTCTGAAAAGATGATAATGGAAAGCGGTCTTTTCTATTCATATCTCCCCTGTCATCGCATCCTTTTAACTAAGCAAATAGGAATA
>JAJLRJ010000009.1:692500-817500 GCA_024195265.1 Dendrophyllia cribrosa
ACCGCAGACTCGACTACACAGACTGTACTTCTCTGCTATCAGTACAAACTGAATACACCACAAAACGGAATAACAATACGTAAACGCTATTGAAATTTAATGTTAAAAGGCTGCTAGGCTAAAAGAATTGCTCTTCTTCTATTTTAGGGCGCTTACCATTTGTCAGAACTGACCGGCCCGAGAGAACTGGCTGGCCCTACTCCAAGAGCAGGGCCAGTTTGGCCAGAACCAGTTCTGACAGTTCTCAGAACTGAACTGACGCGTTCCATTTACCGACGGTCCGAACCGACCGGTCAGTTCTGACAAATGGTAAGCGCCCTTAAATCATCTCCACTCATGTCCAACATCTCAGGGAAAAGTGACATAAAAAGCGCGCGTTTGTCGCAAATTTTCCACTTCCACTCCAAGATTCAAAACAGGAAAAAAATAATATAGCATCAAATTATTTTATTTCTTACACTTTGTTGAAATAGGTAATTTTATTCCATTTCCACAATTTTGTGTATCTTTTAATCAAGAACGAGATTGATTTGAGCAAAGTCAAATTTTATTGAGAAGTGTTCAAGTTACCCTACAAGTTTGCTTCGCAGCTGAATCTGTTACTCAAGGTCAGGAAACGTGGCAGATTTTCAGCGCCTGCCTTTGTCTCCACGAACAAGAAAGTTCTCGTTAAAATTAATTTCAAAATTGAGTTCTTAGTCTCATTTTCTACTGCTCTCAAATCAAAACCCCAAGACTCGTGTTGGAGGTTAATACCTGTTTACTTCTATTCGCAACTGATTTGCATTCCACGACATGGAAGGAAGAAGGTTCGCTGTTTTGTTTCTTCTTGGTCTGTTGGTGTCTTCGTACTGTGCTGTTTTCAATGGCACAAATGCGTCCTCTGTCGCTAAAGTAAGATTTGAGATAAACTGGAAATTTGCTTTCATTGAACAATGCAAAAATGACCGTGAAAAAATCTGCAGAATTACACATTCCGAAATGAACCGTTGAATAACTGAGTTAGCGATGTTGTGTTGAATCGAAAAGTGTACGTTGCTGCTAATGGCGACAGTGAATTTTACCAATTGGTTTCATACTTTAACACACTATTTTTTTAGCACTGTTTGAAATGACAACAAGGGCCATATCAGCCACAAAATCATAACTCTAAATATGAAAAGCTTAGCCTTACGGAATTATTTTTTCTTTAATATTTAAGCGCAGTTGACCGATCGTGTTTCGCGCGCGCAGCAAACCATTCTCGCGAAGCATCCACAATCAGAGCCTGCCCACGAAAGGGTTTGAACGCGCATCCCTCGCGCGAGTAAATCCCACCGAGGTTGATTGTTAATGAATTCTTGAATTTTAATAACCTAGTGATCGATGCTGTGTATTATAATATGACCGTACGGCCCCGCTGACGCAATTCTACAGAAAATAGAATCGCAAGGTGACGTGAGCGGGGCCGGACGGGTTGACGTGAGCCGGTCCGGAAAAAGCCGTCCGGCCCCGCTCGAGTTCAAGCGACCTCGCACTGCACGACTATTCTTGTACTTTCTAGTCATATTATAAAATACTTATTGACTGAGTTAGGTCGGGCCGGACGGGGAAATATTTTGCTCTCGGTCATGGCGCACATGGTAGTGTGGGATTTTTATGCAATGCTATTTACCCAAACCGACCCTAACCCATACTACCTTGCAGTCTTGGCTTTAAGCTTTAATCCGACAACGTTAATTGAAATAGCTGTATACCTAATTCAAAAAAGGTTGCTTTGGTCATTGGTAATTGGGCATTGGGAAGCTATTGTTTGGCGGTCACTCAAGCGAAGCATTCCATTGTGTTCCGTATGCCAAATGCCAATTCCCAATTACCAATGACCAACTGCCAAAGCAACCTTTAATGAATTAGGTGTATATGATCTGTAAGAATGCTGGGACGCATGCATTTCTAAAAACTCAAAAAAACGTTTGAATATATGAATGAAATCCTGAAGTGTGACCATTCAAATGAAAGCTACTGAGCGGTACTTTCCTGTGGTACTGTTTATTATACTGTATAAGGTGGTTCTAACTTTTGAGTCTGTAAATGAAATCCTAAAGTGTGTTCATTTAAATGAATGCTACTGAGCAGTACTTTCCTGTGGTACTGTTTATTATACCGTATAAGGTGGTTCTAACTTTTGAGTCTGTAAATGAAATCCTAAAGTGTGTTCATTCAAATGAATGCTACTGAGCAGTACTTTCCTGTGGTACTGTTTATTATACTATTTATTATACTGTACAAGGTGGTTCTAACTTTTGAGTCTGTGGATGAAATCCTAAAGTGTGATCATTCAAATGAAAGCTATTGAGCAGAACGTTCCTGTAGTGCTGTTTATCATGCTGAACAAGGTGGTTCTAATGTTTGAGTTTGTGGATGAAATCCTTAACTAAGTGTGACCATTCAACTGAATGCTACTGAGCAGTACTTTGCCGTGGTACTGTTTATTATACTGTACAAGGCGGTTCTAACTTTCGAGTCTGTGAAGCAAATCCCATGGCGTGACCATCCAAATGAAACCTCTTCAGCAGTACTTTTGAATGGCACCGTCTGTTTTATAATATTAATAAAAAAATTAAATTTGGAATTTTTCTTGGATTTTGACTTTTGGCACTCTTGAGAGTTAATGGATTAACTGTAAAAAGAAACTCAAAAGCCTCAGTATATGCAGTGATATCGGTTGTTGGTGCCACGCCCAAAGGTTCCGGAGGGAGGAGGGGAATTGATAGTTTCTACTTCATTGGTTATTGGAAAACCAAGCAATAAATTTTAAAAGTTATTTGGACTTAATCACATCCAGTGTCATCGCCGATCGTTTCAGTGCATCATCATCTAGCGTAAGAAACATTTCATTTCCAAGCCGAACCCTAGGTACCCCTTCTCTCTGTTGACCACTCCTCTTCTGCACACCAAGCTGCCCATAAAAGGGAAGCAATTCATCCAGGCAGCCTCCTATGACTTCCTGTGCACCGAGAACGGAAGCCACTTGAGCTGCGTATGCGCACATACTCTTCCCCAGACCCTGGCCGCGGAAATCAGGCTTCACAACGAGGGCAGATAGAGTGACATTTTGAAGTTCTCCCAGATTAGGTTCCAGCTCCTCGGGAGTTTGATCGGATAATTTTGAGGGATCTAAACCGGCTGTTTCCATAGCTTGTTGCACAACTGCGTAAGGCAGTCCAACCTTCAGCATCTTTAGAAATCTGTTCATGTCTGGTGGCCTGGAGGACTGAGTTTCACGTAGGACACAATGCGCAACTACTTGCCTGACTCCGTTTCTCGAAGCCAGCGCGAACAAATGGCAAGGCAGGGTGTTACAAGATTCATTCAGGCTTGACGTGTGCACAAAATTGTCTTCCTCGATTCCCTGGGCGGTCATGGGAACAGGCCATTGTGACGTCACTAGAGCTGAAACCTGTTTTGTGTAATGGGGCACGTCGTGTAACTTAAGAAATTCCACATTGGTGATATTACTGCAGTGGCGGCGGTTATACCACATCAGTGATAATGCTATAATCACAATTCCGATACCTAGAGGAACATTGTGTAACATTATCAAAAGGGCACCCGCCAGCAGGATGTAAGGAACAAAAAACGCTACCGTTTTGTTATTAATCATTTGTAAATTGAACAAAGCGATTGACAACTGGTTAATCACTGTAGATTGTTAGACGTTGAGACCGGAGAGTCACGTTTGTTAACCTTGGGTAGCTTTAGGTACGACAGTCGAAGGTTCCTTTCGATAGACGAGGTTCTTGATGTGAGCTTTTATGTAACTTCTTGTCTTCTCCTTTGGTCCCAATTATCTAAAAAAAAACAAGTAATATTCGATAAATCTAAAGCGGCCTTCCCACGACAAACTGAAGTTGGCAAACTCCAACTTCGTGTGAAGGCCGCTTAACCAACACGAAAAAGTTGGTAAAAAAGTTGGCGAGAATAGAGAATAGAGACAAGTTCTGTTTGTCGCCAACAGTTTGCCAACATGTTTACCAACTGTTGTTGTGTCTTTCACACACACACCAACTTGAGTTTGCCAACATGTTTGTCAACTGTTGTTGTGTCTTTCACACACGCCAACTTGACTTTGACAACACGCGTTTTTGTCAACTTGAGTTTATCGTGTGAAGGCCGCTTAATACTGTGTTCACACTAGGGCAAAACACGTTTATTCTGATCATGAATAAAAATGTTTCACTACGAAAAGATAAAAAGTTTAAATGTGATATTTCGGTTTGTTTGCCTACATAACAGGTGCCAAAGAAATCTCACCCTTAATTTCACTGGCGCCTGCTAACTCGATTGGCGCCTAATAATTCGATGGTACATGTCCATGTTTTTCTAATTAAGTTTCCTATTTATCTGTGAAATTATTATAAAATACTGCCGGAGCAGCAAAACTCACAAACATCGCGCGCGTGAGCTGAGATATAACAGAAAAGAATGAAGGAGATGACGGACAGGATAGCCTCGTCTTCAGGAATTAGCCTCGTTCCTATATATGTGGGTATAGACCATATGCAGATTGAGATCAAGATTGCCGCGAAAATTCAGTTATCGCGAATTTGACTTACACTGCTTATAATCAAGATTAAGAAAAATCAAAAGGAAAAGAAGCAGGCCACCACATGCATGCATTATAACGTACATTCATGATACCAAGATCGCTCACAAAACATCACCATTTATCATCACTCGCGTCACCGCTATTACACGGCAGAATAATGTCAACAACCAACCGCGGTGTCTATTTTATAAGTGTAGAAAAAGCACGTACATCTCGAAATTGTATAATTGCATGCGCTTAGAACACCGCAACGTTTGTTAAAACATTGTTGTTAGGCCGCCTTAGCCCTTTCTTCGCGGGGTTTGTAAATTCAAGATATAAAAAAACTTCACACGAAGCTTTTTTTGAAGGAAATCTTGAAGCGCACGCCAAACACTAATTTCGCAACAGGTTTTCTTAATTATGTTGCGACTGTCCAATATCTAAATACCGCAGCACGATAAAAGTGAAACCTTATTTTTACAAACTTTATACACACATTTTCACTTCGACGTTAAACTGAGATTAGTGGAAACACTGAATAATTTGAATTTCACAGAATTAATACGTCAAGGTTTCCAGATAAAATAGGCCATTTCCGAGTTGCCTTTAGCCTCTCTATCAAAGCGAGGCTAGGTGCGAAACCTTTCATATGAAAATGAGTTTTCATTCACATGCAAATACATTTTATTTGCATGTGAATGAAAACTCATTTTCATATGAAAGGTTTTGCACCTAGCCTCGCTTTGATTGAGAGGCTAAAGGCAACTCGGAAATGGCCTATTGCATGTTACTTTTATTTACTGTACTTCACTTGGTCACGTGAAGTATTGGCGATCAACAGCAAAATTGTCCAAATCACCTGAAGATGAAACAGATCAGCCGGGTTTCCGCTTCCGTAGACTTCCCGTCCCCTTATCTCCTGGACTACGAACAGTCCCTCTTTCCCAGCTTAGTCCGTCCAGCGAGAAACGAAAACTATGGCGAGTGGAAAATGGCCGCGCGAAAACTGGGAGTGAGACAGGCGCGCCCCTTTCGCATCCCCAGTTTTCGCGCGGCCATTTTCCGCTCGCCAATGTTTCTCGCTGGACGGACTATAAGCTGGGAAAGACGACTGCTCGTAGTTTCCTTATCTCCTCCATGATTTGCGCAATGCGCCGCCTGATTAGGCTCGATATCCAGCCGTTTTGTGCGCCCGCATTCCTTCG
Source organism: Dendrophyllia cribrosa (assembly GCA_024195265.1). Classification (NCBI taxonomy): domain Eukaryota; kingdom Metazoa; phylum Cnidaria; class Anthozoa; order Scleractinia; family Dendrophylliidae; genus Dendrophyllia; species Dendrophyllia cribrosa. The sequence goes on from JAJLRJ010000009.1 coordinate 698,276, forward strand.
CGTTGTTGGGAGGAGGATCTGGAAACCGGACTCCCTCAAACGGCTGAAAATCTGGTCTACTGCCTGATGTGAACACTTTTCACAGTGAATTTTGTTTCATTCGTGATCAGACTAAACATGTTTCGCCCTAGTGTGAACACAGCTTTAGTTACAGTGGAAAGTTTTGAGCATTTTCAATAAAGCCTGTTGTATTTTTGGTTGGGAAGGTAGATTAGTACGGAGACTATATGCATGTAGAATATGCAGTTGGATGGTGTTTGTGTTGAAGGATAAAAAATCTCAAGCCTTCCCCTCCTTTGTACAATACAGAACCAATAACACCTACAAAGACTCTATAAAACTATAAACAGTATAGAAGCCTATGGTGGAGTGTTTTTTTTTTACCAAAAAAAGCCCATCTTAAAGGTGGGTGATCGTGGCTGTTTAAAAAGCCGGTCTCTGACACCACGTGCGTCCAACAGATGGGTATATTGTGTCTATTTTGTTTCCTAAGACCTAAAGGCATTACTACCACATGATCTCTTACCACCCAGCTGTATCAATGGATGAGTCCCTAGGCAATCTTTGCAGTCTTACTTCCAAATGCATAGTTAGAGCGGCTTTCAATTGAGTGTCGAAAGTAATTTCGTAATCGCTTTGGTTTTGCATTGTTACGCTTTGTGATTGGCTAAAAAAATATTGCGCCACTTTCTCACCCAATCTGACGCAGCACCAAAACCAATCGTGACTTGCTCGCACGTGTTTTATCCCGCGCTTGGCGTCGGCTACATGTATTTACTTCGAGTTCTGATTGGTTCATTAGATTGTCTCCATCAGGTTGATTAATTATAACAGACTGCTTTCTAAACCTTGTGCCGTTTTAGAACCTCTTGGTAATGATTACAAATTTGAGTAACGCACAAAACGATTTATTCTGGTATGTTTTAGGGGTTCCCTTATATATTGCCGGCGACATCTTTTTCAAATTTCTGTGGGAGGTAGACCTATATTTTAAAATAGTCTGTAAGCGGCCATGTTTGATTTATCCCGAATTGCTATCTATATCTTTTCACTCAAATCCTCAACTGAAACCTCTTCATAAAGGCACTGTGAGGGGTTAACTCTCATATTATAAGCTATATGGATATGCGCCGCTGTGAAGGATATAGGATATGGTTTTTATAAGCAGTTTAGTCTGGGACAGGGCAAAGAAACCGGAGAGTTTTGGTTTAGAATAGGGTATCATTTATAGGGTAAAGAAACCGGAGAGTTTTGGTTTAGAATAGGGTATCATTTACTAGGAAACTGATTAGTGATTTGAAGATAGAGTTTCTGGAAAAAAGCGAGTCTTTTTTTATGTCGAGTCTAAAAAGGGCTGTAAAATGCATCTGAACTAACATGTCTGGTATAGGGTAAAGATTTGAGAGTCCCAGCGGCACACCCCCCGTCCCGACAGCTGTCCCGACTTCTGACTCATTCACTCAAATCCTCTCTATTTTTACCTTCCCACAACAGTCACCTTTTTACAAGTGCTGTAACAGCCGCAATTCAGTATTTTGTCCGAGAGAGACAGGAGAGTAGGCGTCGAAGAGAGGTTCGACTGTATATCGTTGCCAAAGTGAACTCTTCGTGCTAGTTGGTTCTCGGGGTAGTCTTTATAGTCAATACATAATAATCGATACCAATCGATATCGACCTAACTAATTATATCGATTGGCAACCCTGTTTTTTATCTGACAAGAAATGCAGAATCAGACCACAGTCCACGAAACCCGGACGAGAGATCACAAAATGACACAATATGCGGCAATTATCATGAGCACCCAAAGAAGCGTTAGGATGGAAAGCTGTTCGCCGGAAGGCCTTAGCCATCTTAAAAATTCGCAATAAATTAGATTAAAAACTACTGGATTTTTCTTAAGTAAAATAGCGCCTCAAACTTTCGTAACATCAGCTTTTTGTTTATGGAAGGATAAAGAAAATCGTTTTGGGTACAAAATAATGTCAGCTAGGATTTTAGGAAAGGAGAAAGCAGCTGGTAAATTCGGAAGATCAGATTTCTTTCACTAAATTTTTCTGCCGCGGAACTGAATATTCAGCTAAGAGAACCGAAAAACTCAACTGTATTAGCTTTCATACAGTTTCCTTTAAAGGCACTAAAATGATATGGAAAACAGTGCAACGCCATTCCAGGCGTTTTCCTGAACAGTTGGGTGTCCATGCAATGACTGCAATAATGGAAAGAAAAACAGCTTTCGTCAGGTTGATTCACTATAAAACTTCCGGAATGTATAGGATTATCAGGCTTGACGGGATAAAAAAAACAAGCTTTGTATGTTTTGCGAGCAAATAAGGACCTATTCTGGTATGCATATAATGGTTTTAAAAACAGAAAAAAGGAAAAAGCCGAAGAATATCCCTTACATGTTGCGTAACAGAGTTAAAAGGACACCCCCCCCCCCCCCCCCCCCCCCCCCGCTATAAGCCAGTGATTAGTGAATTGTTTTTGTTGTTGCTAGAATTGGACAAACGTGTCTGGTCATGTGTCTTACAACCCGGGGAGGGGTGGGGGTATGGGTATTCCCTATAGATGGCTATAAGGGGCCGGGGATGCTCCGCCCGAAATTAAAGGAATGTAAACGATAATGCTGCTACTGATACGTAGGATCTACGAGAGACCTAACCAGCCAAAAAATGAATGAACAAAAACAATGAACTGCAAGGTTGATCTAACAACGTAAAAAAGTAAAATTTGAGAGACATCATCCCCGGGACATCATCACGACAGAATACATACGTGTAGCCATACATGTAGTGGTAGCCCCCGGACAGAAAACAAGCGGAAATTTAACCGGGTCGGGAGAGGGGAACTGACCGGCGGACTAGAGTATTCACTTGAGAGCTTATCCTGGAATTAGGACAACACTGATTTCATAATGCATTGATATCCCTTCAAGAAAGATTTCTTGACAAAAAAACAAAGAAAATCGAGTTGTTTCAGAAAGAAAGTTTCTTATGCTTTTTCTTCGTAAATTGTTTTTTTTTTAATTGCCTTCTTTTCAAGTGAATGACATTTTTCGGTGACGGGAGCCCAGTCAAAACAAACTGAATGCGTGATTTGTCAAGTGGCCGGCATGTAATTGCTTTTAGGATGACAAATCCACTATTAAATTGTATTTTTCTAACTTCAGAAACGTCTCTTGATGAAAAAATCAAAATGACAACAGCTCTGGGGCAAATCTTAGGGTGAAAGACGCTACGTCACGCAGGCACGCGGAAGACTTTAATATTCCGCACAGGAATCCTATGCGATCCATCCCTTGCGACACAGACAAAAGTCACAAAACACCGACTGAAGACGGTTAAAGATTCCTTTTTTTAATCTGGCATAAATTAACAGCCCATTTTATTTAGAAAAACAAAATAAGAAGTAACATTTAATTTTTTTGAGAAAGTTCTGCTCCCGCGTAGGGGAAGGAATTTATACTATGTCATTTTGTCTTTTTCTCAACCAAGGTCACGATTTTTACGTCAACAAGAAACCGGTTTGCGATCTTGTTGCTGAGCTTGTTTGATACGTCAATAACAAGACAAACTCATTGATCTGATTGGTTGACTGGATTTTAGCCAATCAGAAACGGGGGTCGGTGGTGGGAGTGACATAGGCGTAAAACACGCCAAATAAACAACGCAATGTTTTAAATTACTCGTGGCCACCATGACTGTTGGTGAATATGTCTTGGCTGTCCTAGTTTGATTTCAAGAGAGGTTTCGATTTAGAACACGCCGAGACAGACACCTTTGATCATGACAGAAGAACAAGATCTAAACTTGACGTTTTCAGGCTGCGGATTTTTGGGAATCTATCATCTCGGAGTGGTTTCTTGTTTGAAAGAAAACGCTCCCGCGCTTTTGAAGAGAGTAAAATGTTATGGCGGAGCAAGTGCCGGTTCGTTCGCCGCAATCGCCTTGCTTTTAGACTTAAACGTCAGTGATAGCGCTGAATTTGTTATAAGGCTCGCCAAAAGAGCCAATTCTCTGACACTGGGGCCGCTTCATCCGAGTTTTAATGTCGTCAGAACATTAAGAAGATCCTTCGAAAGAATTCTGCCCGAAAACGCTCATGAATTGGCTAGCGGGAGACTTCACCTTTCGTTAACTCGAGTTTCTGACCTGAAAAACATTATTGTGTCAGAATTCGTCTCTAAAGACGATCTAGTTGAGGTAAGTTAAGTTTTATCATAAACTGGTATTTGAAACGATGATGACGAACTAAAACTGAACGCAAAATGCAAATGAGACTGCTTAATTATAAAAATCGCCCAAGGCATTGTTTTACTTCTTGCCAACACAGGTTTTAGCGTGGGTTTTGGTTTCCTGCTTCGTAGATTCAAGCTATACTTCACCAAAGTCGATTTTACTTAACAAAAAAGTTGGTGTATTAAAGTTGTTTACTTGCTCGCCGGTCGCGTGTAAGCTTATGTTATCAACATTGCGAAACTCTTGCGCGCTTGCCAAGAATCACTAATATTGACTTCATGTGACACGGCTTTGTATCATATTAAGATAAGCGCCACTTTTTCAACTTTTTGAGTCTGTGGATTATTATGTTCCGTACCTGATACGGATCGTGTTTTGTTAAATAGCGTGCATATTTTGTTGTGAACTTCAAGTGTACATATGCATGAACGTATGTGTATTTCAGGTGTTACATTTGCATAGACATACAAATGTTTGAGGCGTCGCGCTTCTTAAAAGGCTTGTTTTAGCTGAGGTTTGTTCAGTTTTCCCACTGCCAAAATCGTGATTCAAGACGAAAGGGAAGATTATTTTGTTATTTGCTCATCGTCTTATGACTTCTAAATTAACACCAGACAAATGCTAATCTTGTTATCTGAAACCAGATATATTCTCCAGTATAAAATTTCAAACTCAGTCCGCCATGGAAATGAATAATTTACTTGTAATAATTGTAAGTGTTGCTTGGATGACAGACACTTACAGAATGTCTTGTAACAACACTTGAAATAAATTTACATCTGTCAAAATCACAAGATATCAGGCCACACGGCTAGCGCATCACGCACCATTCTTACATACATGTACTGTAGCTATATTACATGCTGAATGAATTGAATGTTTTTCAAACTGCTGGATGGCTTTTATAAATCTTCACCTTGGGATGACCTCAGACTACTTTGAAGACAGTGCAGCATTTATAAAATTCATGTGACCGTTTTCCCATGCAGAAAAGAATAGGATAAGACTGCATGCAGACAGAAAAAAAAAATAGAAAAAAGTGTTAACAATATGTAGGTTTTATCCCAGTGTATGTTATTCAAAGGACTCAATATTGCCAGTACTCCACCTCCCCCCCTTCCTCCCCCCCAGCTTTTTATTCCAGTTTTGTATGAGCCTCCCTGGAACCCCTTGCAAGGTTTTGTGGTTTTATATTGCATGTTTTGCCTCATACCTCTTCTGTTATTCTTACTTCAGGCATTAATTGCAAGCTCTTATGTGCCGTTCTACTCTGGAATCCTTCCTGCAAAATTCAGAGGAAAGGTAAATTAAGTTAATAAATTTAACAATAATTTAACCTAATATTGTGACCATTTAAATGAAAGCTCTTCAGCAGTACTGTCCTATGAGACTGTTTGCTTTTTGCTTTTAAACATTACACTTTGAAAGTGTATGGGTTTATAAAGGGCTTAGAGGGACTTCTGAATAAAAGTGACATGGATGGTCATTAAAAATGTCAAGAAGAACCCCTGCATCTACCAGTACATCTACATCTAAAGTGACTGCATCTGAGACAAACAATACACTTTATAATAAACCCTAAAAGGTACCAGAAGCTCTCTTTATGAGTGTTGCTCCTATTTATTGTTAGGGGTACCAAAGAAACAAATATTAAGAAGCATTTAAACAGTTTTTATTGGTGATAAAATCAATTTAATGAAAATTGAAAATGATTTTCATTAGATGTCTACATTTTTATCCCTAAAAGGTATCCTGATAGCCACAACTAAAAGGTACCACTCCCAACCTCCAGCTGGGTGATATTGTTTTAAGTGCTTTTAACAATAATTTATTGTTTTTGTAGTATTATGTGGATGGTGGGATTTCTGACAACCTCCCACAGCACTTCAAGGAGGGAGAAACCATCACAGTGTCTCCTTTCAGTGGTGAAAGTGACATCTGTCCAAAGGACAGTTCATCAAATGATGTTCACATTGAATTAAAAAACACCAGCATGCAGTTTACTCTACAGAATCTCTACAGATGTTCTCGTGCATTCTTTCCTCCTAAGCAAGAAGTGCTGTTTGATATGTGCAAGCATGGATACCGAGACACACTGAGGTTTCTGAAGGAGCATCGTAAGTGATGTTAACTTAAAAAACAAAAACAAAACAAAAAAACAGTATTGTTAGTAGAAATCAACTTCTGATTTCACTTGGAGTAGTTACCATAATAAAACATTCATTTGTCAATAATATTTAGCAACAAGAAAATTTTCAGCCTGAAAATTTAATCAGTGAATTCAACATGATATTACGAAATTACCTTTTGATTGAAACCTGCTCAAAATGTGTGATATCAAAATGTTTAATCCAAGTCCATTCAAAATAAAAATAATGCCATTGGCTTCATGGAAAAAAGTCTCATTAATTGCTTTGCTAAAACATAAGGGAACAAGGTCAAAATACAGACAGACTATACTTGTAAAAAACACACACATTAATGACCCCTGGAGGCCTCCATATGACCACCACAAATAAATTCCATCAAATCCTCCAAACTTATCTAATTAATACTTGTTACAAATTCTCCAAAAAAGGCCAAAATAAAAGACAGCCAACAAGTGTTTTTCAGAATTGATGATAAAACCAAGTCTCATAAACCATGATCAATTCATATGGAGTAATTTCATAAGCTTTTTTATCTACATTTGTCTCTCAGATCCTGATATGCTGAAGAATGGAATGGTTCACAGGCCATCCATGTCGCAGTACCTTCCTTCATCATGGCCAACGTCAGACAGACGCCAAACCACCAGCACCAGCTCCTTGTCTGCTTACTGTACATGTAGCAGTGAAGAGGCAGATGTTTTCAGCAGTAGCAGCAGCAGTTCAGAGAGTGAAACTGATGCAGCAGAAATAGAAGAGGAAGGGGAATCCAAGCTTGCTATGAGTAAGTGTGCATCTGCATGTCAACCAAAACAACACATTTAGTAATCATGTGTTATCACATTCATCCAGGGTGGAGAAATGGATAAAGAGATTAGTTTCTAAAGAAACTTCAGTGCTGTGTCAGTGGGGGATTGTATCACAAAACAGTTGGTTTTATCAAATGAGTTGATACCACTGTAAAGAGGTCTGAGTGCATTATCTTGGAGTCACCTGACAGTTAGTATGCAACTTGTTTAATGATCTCATGGTTGGGATTAAGAGCCTGTTTTCTTCTGTTGTTTCGCTAATTAGGCAAGAACCTATTGCTCCTCATTCCTTGCTTCTCTATAGCTACCCATAGGTGCATAACTGGATGCTGAATTGAACTGTTTAATATGTTTTCATTGCAGTACTTCATCATACCAGTGAAGCAATAAATGAAGCAGAGCTGTGGTCCTGCTACTTTATTCGCAGAGTGTTCTGGGTGTTCCAGCTGGCGGCAAAACCATGTGTTATTTCTCTGATGCAAATTTCTCATCTCGCCCATGTGTAAGCCATCATCAAATCTTTTTGACTTTATATAACAGTTTGTACCTCGAACCCAAGAAAGGTTTATAATAGACCATTGTTCTCTTTTCTTTAGTGTCTTAGAATCATTGCCCAAAGTGGAGAAAACAGGAAACCAATTTCTTGATGAGCTGTTAGCAATGGTCTACATGGTGATACACACATATCAAGACAAGCATCAAGTTCAGTGCTGGTATGTATTCTTATATGATACTTCATAGTTTACACATGGAAAGAACAGTAAGTAGTCATGGAAGGCATTGAGAAGGGGTGAACGTCACGGGAGCAATATTGAAAATGGCATCAGAACAGGAATGGATCATGTAGCTTTTAATTCATAATCAGGGAACATATAAACATGTTGCTGCTTTCATAGTGTACACCATTCAGTTAGCAACCATTATCATTGAGCAGGTGTAAAATGCAGGCAGCTGTCAGCTTCCTCTAGACTGTCTGATTCTGGGCAAGACTATTAATTTCCTTTTCTGTTGGTGGGGCATCAGGGTAGATGCAATCCTTGATCTGTTCCATGTGTTTTACTGTAAATGTGTATTTAATTTCTAACACAGCAGCTAAACTTTTGAGGCCTTATGTGCCACTCAGGCATTTCAATGGCTGACTGAGTGTGCAATTGTTATCAATAAATTAGAGCAGCTACTTCAATGGTATGGCACTAACATGCCAGGATGTGACCCTACAATCACATAGAGCTTGGGGGAGCTGGTTGTGGTATGCTAGCAAGCAGACAACAGCCAAAGACTCCATGAACATGGTGGAGAATACCTACCTGGGAGAGGTGGGAGGGGCTAGAATTGCCAGCAAAAACATGATGAAAATTACGAAGTGAAGCAATCTTGTGCTAAGTGATGTGTGGGGTCAACGTGGAACTCAGCCCCTGCATGAATTCCATTTCACTGCTGCCCTGCTTAGTCTGGTTAGAAAATCAAACCACAATAGTATTATAATAAACACTGTCTTTTTGCTTCCTCCAGGAAACAATCTGGACCAGCTCTGATGTCTGGAACCCAACAGGAAGGTAAGATGATCAGTAATAGTTTTACATGTATTACTTACATTGATATTTTTGAAATCAGTTTGCAATGTCCTTTTCAATTTAGTGCATGGCATTGTTTCACAAAGAATAACAGAATGGTTTCAATTAATGAGTCATTTTTTCTTCTTTTATTAGTGAGTTCCTGTAAGGGGGGTGTGCAGGTCTCTAGGTTGAATTTCAAACCTAATGTCATTTCGTGAGGTTTGCGTGTTGCTGTCAGAGTTTCATGCACCACCGCGTCCTAGTTCGCAATTTCATGGAATCTTCCCCTTGTTTGTCAACATTTCCCTTTGCTGATGTCACTGTTTCAATGCCATGTTGCTTGTCCAAATTTACCACAATTGTGCCTCATTAGTTAGCTAATACTCGCTGTCCAATCTCAATTTTTTGGTTTTCTCCACAGATAGGTCAGGTGTTAGCTCTGCAGAGGAATCGACATGTGGCTATGGTGTTTGCCCCTTCCCCACGCTGGAGGAAATGATTATGCCATGTATAGTGGCCCTGACCTCAGAGGAGGAGAGTGACATTGAAGTTCTTGTGGGCTGTAATGTGTCATTTGATGAGTCTACTCAATGCTTAATGGAAAGTGCAACGAGACTGGAGGGTGATGTAATAAGTGGTGAAGAATCTAGTAATGAATCTCGCACCAGTGACTCTTTAGGAAGATGGGAGTCTGAAGGTGGTGCATGTGTCAAGGTCCTGTCACGGGAGCAGAGCATTGATGATTATGTGGTTCTTGATGGGTATGAGAGTGATATTGAGTCTGATTTAAGTGGCTATGAAGAGCTGCAACAGAGCCTCTAATGACAATCTTTTGCAGCATTGTTACCAGTAATTAACCTTCAGCTGAACGTTTTATTAGTTGTACTAAATTTCTATCATTCATAAGTTTGGTAACTGGGACAGGCCGACATACATGTAGCAAGGTTAATTGATAAGCCCAGAACTCAAGTTTGGTTTCCTTTGTTAATTTGAGATAATAATAATAATGTTCAACATACATTAGTTAATAAGATAACAGTAACATTCTGCAAAATAACAAGTTCAGCTTATATAAGGTGTCTTTTAGAAAAAAGATCTGGTTCATGTCTTTTATGAATGCGTGTTGTAACAAACATTGTACAGCAGGGCGCGACAAAAGCGCTGTCCGATAGCCCGGAGCTAGTGAAGCGACCCATCGGGCTAGTGTCTTTTTGTCGGAGTTTGCCCGACGGGCAAGCAATATTTGTTGCCTTTTCTTATCATTAAGTTAAGAATTAAAATAAGAAGTGTGTAATAAACAGTTCTCTAGTGAAAGTGAATGTGAGGAACATTTTAAAAATGTAAGAAAATATCAACGGTGAACAAAAGAAATGGAATTGAATGATGCGTTTTCGTAAATAATATGTACAATAGCGGCCGTAATTGTGTTCTCACTCCTCTGCTTTTAGGTCTTTAAAATCGCTGTTGTTTTCATTGTATTAAGTTCAAAGTAAACCAGTTAGGATCTGTCTTGTCGATTAAGACCGTTTTATTTAAACAAGCTAGACAACTTGAACATTTGCCGACACAGTCGTTGATACTGGATAGATTGTTTTTCCCACGAATGGCAAATATTTTTGACGTCTGCCGTTTGCTATTTCCATGAGAAAGTGAGTAGTTTCACGTTTCTCAAACTCATGAACATGTGAATTAACTTCGATTTTTCTATTGGATTTATTTTACGATTCGAGGAAAAGTAAGGATAATAAACTGCAAGCTGCTGTTTGCCATGTACACATAGAACGCCGTGCGTAATTCTCGCAAGCAAGTCACGTAATATAAAATGTGTTATTTTTGTTGTATCAAACTTCCGAAAGGGCTTGCAAGATATTTTACGTCATCCAAAGGCGAAAGACTACGAATAAGAGTACTAGTTTCATTGATCAATCGATCATAACTTTCATAACCAGCGCAAAAATAAGTTTTTCTCATAATTTATAATTTATTCTGCAACAATCGCCGTCGAGAACAAACACAGTTGGAGATTTTTTGCCTCTTGGTCTAATATTCATCCCTTGTTTAAATTTGTTTGTTTTTAATAATTAATTTATTTTTGGGCTGATTTTTTCATTTTCATCCCACCCTGTACAGTCGGAGAAATGAGGAGTTGATCGGTGAATATATTTATACATTTTAATGAAAATAAAAAAAAAGCATATTCAACAGCAATGAATCTTTCAGTATTCATTTTAGGTTGTTATCCTGAACTACAGCTAATCCTTGAACAGATTATACTCATTGTGAAACTAATGCAGGCATATGTAGTTTCAGAAGCATGTATGATATCAACTGATTGTACATAAAAAAAACAGGGAAAGTTATCTTGATCTACAAAAATATTCTCTTAACTATACAAAAATGTATGGTAATAAATGGGGAGAATCGTTTAGAAGTTTGATATAAAAACAATCAAAAAAACCTTTTAGGCAGTTTTAGAGCTGATCAGCTTAAGGCCCATTTTCACCCTAAATGCTTTGTATATTGGGATACATTTTTCAGATACAAAAAATCTCCCATTTTCTCTTGAGATCAATCAGAGTGCAGCATGTAAACTGAATAATGGGATTTCAAAATGAAAAGAAATGACCAGGCTGCAATTCAAGGCTGGAAATGGGCCTTTAAAACAGTTTTTTAACATGTTAGTCACTGATTGTTCAACAAGCATCAAGCAAAATAAAGTTTTGGTTTTTGTACAAAATGTTACTGGATAACTACAGGAATAGCTTGTGTTATTTGTGTACAAAAATTATGTACAAAAAATGTACCTACAGGTGGGTTGCAGAGAAATTTGAAATATGGCATAAGACCAAGGGTCACATGCTCACAATATTTACACTTGTAAAGCATTCTATTTTTTGAAAAAATTGTACAAACTAAGAGATTTTTTTATATATATATAAATGGGAACAAAAATTGTATTGCTGAGTTTAATGCCATAATTTATAGATAACACATTGTCTCAACATTAGCAGTAATAGAGTTTAAATGTACATAAGAAATTATTAAACTAAATGACTTTTTTAAGTTTATTAATTTTATGTTGTATTTTATTGTGTTATAAAAAATAAAATATGATTCTTTATCAAATATGGCCATTTAAATGTGTTTTTGACGGGCTCTGTAGACTGTCATACCTTGCCTCTGTGTGCAGTTTCTAGAGATCTTTTTGAGGTGAAAACAGTACCTTAAAGACCAGTAAAGTGGCCAAGTCATTAAGTCACGAACTTGTACAGACCTTATGGAACTATTATTATTATTATGCTATTGTAAAATGTGACTCTAAAACTTGGTTATTCAATAGCAGTTTCTTAGCAGCGTCGAGGACCATATTTTTCACTACCAGGCAAATTTCAAAATTACCATGACAAGGTTGGATTGACCTTGGTGTAAAACTCTTGTTCTTCCTTTTAGGGTCAAAACGTGTAGATTGGTACTGCTTAGGGTGCTAACATCTAAAATGACCTTTGCTAGAATTGTCGTGGTACCTTTTATGGTATTAATGAGCCAAAAAAAAAATTAGAGAAACTACTTGTCAGTCAACTGCATTTTATTGTTGTCTTATTCATGACTCATCAACAAAAGTGTTCATTCACGTCTTGTTAACTTGACGGTCAATTGGTACCCCTTAAAGGTAAAAATGCATTTGAGCCACGCCCATCAAACAAGATTTTCAAAAATGGCCGACGAGCACCCCCCGTCATTTTCATTTGGGAATATTCCCCCATAAAACAAAGAAAAGAAAATAGTTAAAACAACAGAGTATAGTAAAATATAGGCATAACAAAACTGATAACTTTTACATCGAAGTAGTCTGCGTGCAGACGTCAGAGGAAGTGAAGGAGAAGTTCCCACAAGTATTAGCCTGCATAGCTGGCGGTTTTCTTGCGCGCGATGCTGAATTCGCGAGCGGCGCGCCACCATGCGGCGAAGCCGTGAGAAACCGCCTGCTCGGTATCGTGGGCTTTTTGAGTAGTCCGTACGCCGGCGTACGGACCGTTCTGATTGGTTGAAAAAGGTAAACACGTCAATCAAATGTTCATGCAATCTCCCAAGGGAGACGACAGTTACAAGACCTTACAACGCACAAATTTATGATCATGGACTTCGTTTTAGTCGGAAAGGAGCTGTACGCCTCGACCTGACCACTTGGGTTAACTATGGCGACTTTTACCTCCGTGCTTGCACTTTCAAGTAAATCTTCTACGTTCAGTCGCGAGAAAGCAATTTCGCCAGCTTCTCGAGGTGAGATAACTTCGGCCGGCGGGTCCGAAATCAAGGCAGTGTCATCGTTGAACGTGCTTGAGGAAGATGCTTCATTAAAACGAAGTGATCTTTTTGATGCTTTGTCTTTTTCCGATATTTTTTGTCTTTTTCTTGCTGCAGGGCTTTCGGTCAGGCGAAGAAACAGTAGTCGGCAAGAGCCGCTTGAATCTGCTGGACTCATCGTCGACATCCACGATTTTTCACGCGATAACATCGTAATGTAAACAAGTTTCGTATTACGATGCGCCCTGTGATTGGTTGGGTAATAGGCCATTTCCGAGTTGCCTTTAGCCTCTCTATCAAAGCGAAGCTAGGTGCGAAACCTTTCATATGAAAATGAGTTTTCATTCACATGCAAATTAAACTTATTTGCATTTGAATGAAAACTCATTTTCATATGAAAGGTTTCGCACGTAGCCTCGCTTTGATAAAGAGGCTAAAGACAACTCGGAAATGGCCTATTGTATCCACCAAAAGTTGTCAAAAATGTCAAAAAGGAGCGGCTACTCAAAAAGCCCACGAGACCGAGCAGGCTGTTTCTCGCGGCTTCGCCGCTCGCGCGAATTCTCGTAGCCTGCGAGTACAGCCGCCTGTCATCACTCCCGGCCGGGAGCGATGAGAGGGGGCTGTATTCGCAGGCTAGAATTCTCGAGGCTTCACCGCTGGCGATATTCAGAATCGTGCGCAAAAAAACTGCCAGCTACGCAGGCTACACCATGAGGGGTCATCTCCGCCAAAATCATGTTTCAAATTCTGTTATGAAGAATCTTGAGCGTCTCTCCGAGCAGCCATGTTGAAAATGGAATAAATTTTCAATGAGCGGGAAGAATCATCATAAATTATAATGTGCAACTGGTTCTTACCCAGGTTCCACTCGGTTCGTTGGAAAACAGAACGGAATTTGGGACATCGTCAATTTCCGTTCTATTGCTCCAATTTCTGTTCCGTTGTGTTACGATGTTTTAAATTCTGTTTTGTTGGTTCAAATTCCGTTCTGATTCCCTAAATTCTATTCTGTTGGTACAATTTCAGTTTTACTGTTTTGAGAAAAGAATTTGATGTAAAGTAATAAAATATACAGGTTCTACATAACAGAATTTGAAACAGGATTTTGGCGGAGATGACCCCTCATACTACACAAGTATTTGTTTTATTTTCCTTTAAAAAAAAAAAAGCCAACACATTTTGGTAAATCATAACGCAGAAACGTTTTTCTGTTTCCATCATTGGTAAAGACGAGGAATGAATTCCTCGTGAGGACGTGGATAAATCGTGCAAACAGACGACAAAGGTCAACCAAGGTGACTGTAAGGACCCTCAAGGTGATTCCTGGATCACTTATGACGTCACAGTAGGGTGATAACATTAGAACCCAGTTCCTCGACAGGTTTTAGAAAGATACAAAGGCGAAAAAAGTCAAGTTTTTTTTATCTTCTTCTTTGCCGGCAGACAGACACCAGAAACGCATTTCCAACCATGGCGGATGTTCAAGATTTAAATCTTACTTTTTCAGGCTGTGGATTTTTGGGAATCTATCACATAGGGGTGATGTCCTGTCTAAAGGAAAACGCAGCCGGCTTTTTGAAGCGAGTGAAATGTTTTGGCGGAGCAAGTGCTGGCGCCTTTGCCGCCGTTGGCCTTGTTGTAGACTTAAATATCAGCGAAGTTGCTGAATCGGTGATAAGACTGAGTAAAAGAGCAAAATCCCTTTCATTTGGGCCACTGCATCCAAGTTTCCAGATCGTAAAAACAGTGCGGAGAGCCTTTGACAAAATGTTGCCAGAGAACGCGCATGAAATCGCGAGCGGAAAACTGCACCTTTCTCTGACTCGTGTTCCTGATTTGCAAAATGTAATTGTATCTGAATTCTTCTCCAAGGAGGATCTTATCGAGGTAAAGTAAATTGATATTTTTAGCGTTAGATATAAACAAAATAAAAATTTTATTTAAAATAGCAACCTGTCACTGCAATCAGTACGAAATGCTAATTTTCCGGAAATTGACAACTTTAGCGCGCCGCGAGAAAAAACCCCGCTACCTAGTCTATGGCTATATGGGCGAGCTAAATGGGGTGCAAAATACAGACACAGTTTTTAAATGGAAATAAACCTTTACTGTATTTTTGTATTTTTGCATTGTTGACGCAGTTTGCGGTGAGAGCCGAAGGAAGTATCAAATAAGTACAGTAGTGAGACCACTACAATAATTAATACTGAATATTAATTTTTTAAGATACTTTTATAAGTTTATTGGTCTGATAAATAGCAAGCTGTGTTTATTTAAAAATTACAAGTCTCCAA
Organism: Dendrophyllia cribrosa; assembly: GCA_024195265.1. Taxonomy (NCBI): domain Eukaryota; kingdom Metazoa; phylum Cnidaria; class Anthozoa; order Scleractinia; family Dendrophylliidae; genus Dendrophyllia; species Dendrophyllia cribrosa. Next base: position 713,629 of record JAJLRJ010000009.1, read on the forward strand.
GCTATTCAGGGTTTGTTTTGGCTTCCAACGAACAAGTTATTTTCTACTGTTTTAATGTCTTAATAATTTATGGTTGGAAAAGATTTACATTCCTTATCTGCATATTAAAACTAATGGTTACATACAATCTTCAATCCTGCAGGCATTAGTAGCAAGTTCATATGTGCCATTCTATTCTGGAATCTTCCCAGCGGTATTTAGAGGGAAGGTAATGCAAATTTGTTTACAAGATTTTTCTGAACTTGCTCACACAGCCAATACAAACAAATTAAATATATTATTAAATATAAACAAGTTATTTGTCCAGATGGGATGGTGGGGAGAGGGAGAGGGAGGGGGAGGGGGGAGGGGGTCCGAGGGGTAGGGGTAGGGGGATGTGTGAATGTCCCCTTCCCTAACCCTTTACCCCTGGTTCCTACGTACGACTCCATTGGTGGCTCCCCCTTCTTTACACTTTTTGCTATACCAAAATATACATGTATGCAACATCTCAAAGCCTACATCTCCAACGTCAAGTATCGATGCCATATCTTCACAGGTCCTGCCACATTTCGTCCCACCTCCCAGCCCCCTTCTGTAAGATCACTGCATTTGGGATGGTGGTAACTTTTGAAAAACCCTTAACTGGTACTTTCAGAACTCAATGGTATGTCAATTCTAATGAAGGCACAGCACATTGGACATTTTATTGCCTAATTAGTAACCTAAATATCTCCCTACAATTCTATGATAAATTATTTACATTTTAACAAAATTAAATTAATGTACAGAATTATTCCTTTCGCAGTACTACGTGGATGGAGGAATCACTGACAACCTCCCACAGCACTTCAAGGAAGGAGAAACCATCACGGTGTCGCCATTTAGTGGTGAAAGTGACATCTGTCCAAAAGACAATTCATCAAACGATGTTCACATTGAATTGAGAAACACCAGCATGCAGTTTACACTGCATAATTTCTACAGATTTTCATGTGCCCTGTTTCCACCTCATGAAGATGTTTTAAGCAACATTTGTAGGCAGGGATACAGAGATACACTGAGATTTCTAAAGGAGCATTGTGAGTGAATCAATTGAAACTAATATTTCCTTTAATAATAGGTAAAGTTGCACACGAGCCACAGGTGACCCACTCGACCACAGCTAACCCAGTTTCCATAGCATGAAGCATATTACTAGGAATATTGCTACTCTCTCCTAGATGGGATGCTAGTCCATTGCAGAGTTACCTCGAACATTTTTTTGCCAGTATCGTGGCCATATTTATATACATCTGTGTGTAGACAGACAATGTGGTGACGGAGATAGCTGAGACCTGGCCTTGAAGCATCAACCTTCTCGTCTAAAGTCCAACATGCTAACCACTACACCACTGCACAGGCTAACCACTACACCACCGCACAGGCTAACCACTGCACCTACACCTTAAATAACAGCTGTCTCTCAATTAATCCACTCCCTCAAATAATTGCCTTCTTTGTGGAAAAATATTTGAAATTACTTCTCAAATAATCACCTCTGTCCTGCCATCCTCAGTTCATCCATCCCTTAAAAGTAAACCCAGAGAATGATGCTTACTTATTGTTGATTCAGTTGAAGATATTGTTATTATAATGAATGCTACATGTAATTGAATATTTGGAAAAGCAATAAGATTTTTGTGAATTTTTATTATTTAAAGGAAATAATATATTGCTGTTAAGGCTCTTGATAGGTGCGGAGTGACATAGTTACACTATTATTTGCAATGGTCAATAATAATTTATCATTTTTCAGATCCTGATGTGCTTACAAAGGAGTCACTAAGATCTCCTTCCATGTCCTCAAGTATTCCACTATCCCATCCCAGCTCAACCTCGTCCTACTGTGCTTGCTGTGGACAAAGTTCCAGTCACACAACTGGATGCCACAGTTCACAAACATCATTTGTCTGTTCATTTTGTGGAAATGACCTCGGGGTCCAAGCAATTTCTGGTTCAGAAGGAGAAGTGGAAGAAGGAGAATCAAAGCTTTCCAAGGGTATGTGACATAAGCCAAAATGTTTAAAGGGAAAGTGTGAAGCTAATGTGGGGGGGGGGGGACAACTGACAGATGAAGTTATTACGGAACCTTAACTGACCAGATTCTTGTTATAATGCACACTGCTGTGTTTAAATTATTAAAAACATTGATTTGTTCTTTTTTTTGCAGTACTCTTTGATGCAAATAACAGAACAACAGAGAGAGAACTGTGGTCATGTTTTGTGATTCGTAGATCCTTTTATGTTGTCAAGGTCCTTTCAAAACCATGTGTTATCACAATCCAGCAATTCTTGGTCATGCTTAAGATGTAAGTTATTCTACATTGACAAATAACACTTAGGCACACTGCAATGTATTCAATCCAGCAATTTTTGGTCATGCTTAAGATGTTAGTTATTCTACATTGACAAATAACACTTAGGTACATTGCAATGTATTCAATCCAGCAATTCTTGGTCATGCTTAAGATGTAAGTTATTCTACATTGACAAATAACACTTAGGCACACTGCAATGTATTCAATCCAGCAATTTTGGTCATGCTTAAGATTTTAGTTATTCTACATTGACAAATAACACTTAGGTACATTGCAATGTATTCAATCCAGCAATTCTTGGTCATGCTTAAGATGTAAGTTATTCTACATTGACAAATAACACTTAGGCACACTGCAATGTATTCAAAATATTTAGGGACATTTTTAATGCAACCACTCAGATAAACCTTTATCCTTTATCTACTGAAATTATCAGCAGGAGCTGGTTTTTGGTACACTAATTACATACAACATTTTGCCTTTATACTATGTCCTTCAGATGTTTAGATTCTCTGGCCAAAAGAGAAGGAAAGACAGGAAATGTACATTTTGACAAGCTTCTCTCTGTCCTTAACATGATGATACATACATACAGAGACAAGCACCAAGTACAACACAGGTATATGTACAGTGATTAACTTATCCTCATACCATCAATATAATGTCTGCAAGTAGACATGTGACAAAAGACTGCTGTTTAACAGGAGCTCAGTTGTGATGGAGGGCACCCAACCAATATCATGGGTGTCTAAATTTTCACAGGGGAACACAACACTTCACAGTTTCGGCTTCATGATTTTTTTCTTACTCAACAGTCCTGTGTAACATATAATATACAGTCCAGTCTCTCTAAACAGACACCCCTCCAAGAGGGACATCAAAACAGCTGATTGAGAGGGACAAAATCAACAGCTGATTGTGGTCCCGACGGTGTCCATTTTAGAGAGGGATGACTGTACAGAATTTAACTAAAATGTTGGATCTTTGCTGAAGTATGTGAATAAAAAGAACGTTACTGGGAATGTACTGAGTTGTGAGGGTACTTAAGCTTTAACTCATAATATCAGTTTATGTTTATTTTTTTTTTTTCCATTTTTTATTATTAGGAGAACATCTAGATTTGCCATCACTGAGACTTCAAAAGAAGGTAAAAAAATAAAAAAAGCCATTTTAATGGTGACCTTGTGTATAAAGTAATTAACTTGCAAAGTAAAAAAAAAGTAATGAAAGTAATAAAAGTAGTTTACAGATTTTACAATATACATTGGTTCAGTTCATTTTTGTGGCAAGTGTTGAGTTAACAACACTAAACAACACATTTATGGAGATACTACCACTGCAGGGGCGTAGCCAGGACTTTTTCAGAGGTACGCACAATCAATTTTCAAACACTCCCCTTACCTCCTCCCTCACCCTCAAGTCCCAAATCTTTCTTTTTTTCTCGACTTTTTCAGGTACGCACGTGCGTACCTGAGTACAGGTAGCTACGCCCCTGCACTGGTCTAGCGGTTACACTGTCAGCATTTAGATAACCCTTGGCTTGTTATTAATTTTGTGTTATACTCCACAATGGACTTCAGTCAACCCTCTCTAAATGGACAATTTGATCCTCTAATATAAGATGGTAACCTAAAGTTGGTCTCTACTACAATTCAGTCACTCATTGTACTGTAACTGAACTCCCTATTAAAGTATAAGACAGACACCTCTGTATAAAGACCAATTCAACGCCTAAAGTTGGTCACCATCATTCAGTCAGTTGATCATTACAAAATAATGCACAAGTCTAAAGGGACTCAGATTCAAATTCTGTTGCATTGACAGAACTCCGTCTGGTAATAAACAGGGCTGTTTTGTCCATAAAGTCCAGGGGCTGGGGATTTCTTCTGCCTAATTATAATTTTTAGGGCTCGCTACTTTGACAGACAAAAAAATGTATGGATAGTAAATAAAATTAGAATACTGTTTTTATTTTTTCAGTACATGTACTTTTGCCATTTTCCCCTACTGTAGTTTTAAAAATTAGTGACAGTCCTGGTTTAAGGCTGGTCATAACTATCAATTTTTTTTTAAATATTTTTTTTTAGCCGTTGGCTCAACATCTGAGTACACACAAGCAAGTTTTGCCACTAGAAGTACTATCTGTGACACGGCAGACAGAAATACACAAGCCATGGCTGTGAATCAAGATGACAGCAATGATGTTGGAGTTTTCTTAAGCAACGATTTTATGCGTTGTCAACTGCAAGAGTGTCTGCAAGAGTGCATTGCTGGAAGCTTCATGGGTTTAGAGAATGACCATGATGATAAAGATAGTTACATTCTAGAAGAACCCATCAGCATAGGGGATGGCAGTGACCGTGCCAAATGTGGCAGTCACAGGGATGAGCTGTTCATAAGCAGGTCTTGTGCCGAAAGTCTGGAGGCTAATAATAATGACAAGTATGTAGTTGTTACTGGTTAATTAACAATGTTAATTTTTACCAACTAAAAGGATCTTAAAAAGCACCAAACTAACAATAATAACTTAAAATAAAATTTTTGTAAAGAAAAAGGTTAAAGTTTATAATATTATATTATACTATAGCTTCAGGCAATTTGAATGGTCACTGTCACTTTTAAGATTTCTTGAAAGACCCAACAAGGTTGAAGCAGGTCTTAGCTAGAAATACTTGCTTAAATAGGTCAAGTTTCATTAATATCAAAAAGTGGGAAAGGATTTCCAGACATCCTTCTGATTAAAACCTTTGGTAGAAGCAGATCATTTGACCTTTTTTAAAAGCCCTCAATAAAAATGGAAATTTATACAAAGTCATACAATTTTTGTGCATACCATAAATGTGCATAGTGGTGTATATTGCAGGTTCAAGAGTATTATGATGTTTAAATCACTAAATAAATTATCTTATTTATTTAAGTAGTTATGCTTAATAAGAACTCTGTTATATGAGCAAATATTTGCTGATGTCATTGTTTACAGTTTGTTACACATTTAGCATACAAATTTACGTAGAGAAGGCACCTGATGCTAAATACAACATTATTGATTTCAAAAGTTGAAAGAACTTGTTAAACTTAGTAATCAATGCAATTTTTAGCTCTTCTATGTGTTTGAATATATCAGCTATCAAAAACTGCAAAATTGTTGGGTGGCAATTTAAGTGCTAATGAGACATAGTAACAATCTTTGCAAAATTTCATGAAGTTTTGAAAACAGCATTACATAAAGAGTGTTTATTATATGTGGCTCAAATTTCCAGAGAAAGCTGATTGTGCTGCATGTACATGTACATCTGTGTGTCATTTCAACATTTGGAGTTGATTTTGTTGTTGCACAATTAGAGAATGAGGCAATTATGTTCTAATCAGGCATTATTTGTAAACAAAGATTTGCCTATACAGCAACACACTGAAGAATAGTACCGGTAATTGAGAACTAAACATTTTTATGAGTCTTGTTACTAGGCAGATGATAAAAGCCGTTTTGTGATTACATACAGTTTCAATATTGTAAGAGGCCAAGAAGGAAATGATACTGGTACATGCTCGTAATGTCAACTGATTATATTATGCAATTTGCTCCTCATTGAATAATGATTTACATGTACAGAATTTCAATATTTATACAGTATACACTTTTGTTTTCAATAAATTTAAACAATAAAACTATTTACATTTTAAGATTAATATATAAATAAAAGAATTAAACTATTCTTGCAATCTACAAACATGCTGTAAGTTAAATAAAATTGAAGTTGTTGACTTTACATTTGTAATTCTATGAAAAAATACTGAAAATAATATATCACATAGCGAAGATATCAGTTAGTACAAATTATAATAATTTATTATTACTTAATTAATTATTAGGTATAATTAAGACAGTATAAATTATCTACATTTGTTATGGAGTGTTTTGAACATTTTCTTCTAACATTTTAGTTGATTAGTTTTCAGGGCATTAGACAGCATTCATTTGATAAATAGCAGATGAGGGAGGGAGATGTAACATTCATCAAGGTCTATATTCAAGATATATTAAGTTCAAAGAGCTTATTTATCTGTAGCATTCATAAAAGAAACACTTATGTTCAAAATGGATTTATTTAATAATTAAGTGATAATAATATGAAGTGCAGGATTATTAAGATACTACAGAAAATGTAAATTTTATCTGCTTATGATGTTGAGAGTTTCAAGATAATGGTAAAGATAACGAGACACTTGTTTAAAACTTGGGTGAATAAATTAATACTGTTTACACCTGTGTTTGCCCAGCTGTTTATTATACTTTGTGTGTGTGTTTGAAGAGGGTGGGGGTGTGTGGAAACATGTACCCATTTTTATACATTAATACCCCTTTGAAGAAAGCCTGGCTAGAAATGTCAGCTTTTATGGTAACCAATTCACTTATCAACTCAGTTGATTCCAAGGTTGATGATTTAATACAGGGTTGAGTGGCTAAGAAAGAAATCAAGGGAAGAAGTATTTGATTTTGGAGGAAGACCTGTCATTTTTAAGCTCTATATTTAAATGAGGGTGATGTTTAAATATATAGGTCTGACTGTACTGAGGGAAAATGTAAAAAGTGCATTGTTGAGTTATATATATGCAAATAGAAATTTTAAAAGAACACAAGATATTAATGTGCTTCTCGTGCTTAAGTTTTTTTTTCATTCCCAAGCCCTTATAGAACCTGACAATGCACAAGGGGCAAGTTTACTGTATCAGTGCCATAATATGGGGGAGTTCGTTCTAGTGACATATACATATATATGTAATGTTTACTACATGAGCGGGAGTGTTGTATCGGCCTATACAATCATGAGCCGAAGGCGAGTGAATGTATAGTGCCAATACAACACGAACGCGAATGTAGTAAACAACTTGTGAAATTTACATTCACATGTAAATTAGATACAACCACTCATGAGTTGTATCTGGAATTCAAATTAGATACAACCACTCATGAGTTCACGGTATCAAGATTGTATCGGCCTATACAGGGTAATCATGTGATTGGAATGGCTCATTTCTATTTGTTAGTACCCTTATGAATTATTAATGACTTTTACAAAGTAAATGTGACCGAGTGTGTCGTGTTGTTCCAAAAAATGTCCATACCCCCCAGAAGATTTTTGGTTTGTATACCCCTACCCCTACCCCTCTGGAATTTCAATTTAGCTTCATACTTTCCTTTAAAACACTTTGGCTTTTGAGACCCCTCCCCCTCCCCCTCAGAATTTCCAATAACCTTCCATGGGGGAGGTATGGATATTTTCTGGCGACATAGGGCACATGCATTATGGCGCAGTCCCAAGGGTATCTCTTCTTCCCGTCCTCTGGAGTGCTCTAGGGGGGCGGGATGAGGAGGACCCTGTGAACGAGGTTGGGCGCAGTAATGAACTTGATCTGACCATGGCCAATCACAGTGTGTACATTAATTTCTTTGAACATTTTACAAAGCTAAAAGTTTTTCTATAGAGTTTTGACTATTTTGTACTGACCACAGAGTTCCTCAGGCAGGCTGACAATTTCTGTTCCCAAGATGTTTGTGGAGTAAGCACCTTCAATTAGACCTTTCAGAAAACTTGACTTCAAGGTTCTAGGCCACCCTAATTTTGAGAAGATCGGTTGCTTACGAAGACTGGAGTCGGAGATTCATCGGAGTTTTTCGATCGCGAACCGAGTGTCCGAACGTTTTGTCGTCCAATCAGGAACATCCCGAGCGCTCTGTAGTTGATACGACCTTTGACGGCAGTTTCTTTGAGCGAATGTAGGACGTGAAATTAATGTGAAGTTTACTGCTTTTTATTTTAAAAATACCTGTGAAATGTAGAATGACAACAGTTTTCAAGAGTCAGTCAGCGTTTTAAAGTTACGGCATACTAGTGGCGGAAATCGAGCCTTAGTGCAGTCCACGCACCATACACCTAATGGGATTTCATATTGTTTGTATTGTTTTGATGCAGGCGTCTGGCCAGCAAAGCGTTTCAATAGATTATCCCTTATCAAGATAGCACTTATATTTTTTCCTCTTGGATCCTCTTGGAATGGATAAAACCAAAATGGCCTCTTTTGCTATTTTCACTCTTCTGTCAGGGGTGGGGACAGTGCCAAAATAACTCGCATTTGGTCAGCGGCAAGACAATTTTTCATTCCCGCCATTTTCAATCTTCACCTCTCTTTACCTTGCAAACTCCACTTGATAGAAAACGCTGTATTATCAACACTAAACTGGCTTTATAGAACGTTTGATCGTAATGGATGGAACTCAGAAACGCAAGGGAAGCCCAGATGCAAGCAGCTCTGCAAAACGTTCTCGCAATGATGACGGAAACTCCGCTAGCCAAGGAGGAGGATTCGAGGAAGAATTGGCAGCCCTCGATGTTGTTGACGAGAAGCAACCTTCGGCTAAATGGCCAAGACCTGGCGTGCCTAAACTGAATCCTTTGACTGATATCATCGTGTTTCAGCAGCTGGAAGTTGATAATTATATCGGTTCGTACACTTATTTTCTTTTTATAAAACATTAATTATATAAAACTTTGGTCCAAGTAATACCCCGAGGCTCTGCTTGCAGGGTAGTCCAAACTGACATTCTTCAATTCCATGCAATCGACTTTATAAAAGCTTGTAAAGCTTACTAATAATGATATAAAATGTTGTGAAAATGCTTGTTTTTTGGTATCTTTTAGGGGTAGAAATAATTTGGGATCACACCAGCAATTTAAGATTTTGGTACATTAGCTTAATTTTTAGGGTGCCATTTCAAAATTTCTGAGAAGCATCCCTGTCAATTTTATATGGGAACCCCCTCCCTCTGGAATTTGACTTGAATATCAATTGAGTCAATAAGTGATAGTCATCTTCATCTCACTTTTCTGTTGTATTCCATCACAACTACATATGGTTCTCTTGCCCAGGTATGTGACCCTTCCTCAATTATCAATTTCCCCACTATGAGAATACAAATTCTCCTTCCCTTCCCCTCTTATAGAATTAGTGGAGAGAAGTTGTTAAAATATCAGCATGATTCATCTTGGGTGGTCATGTCCTTAATTCTCATCACCTCTCTGATTGATAACGCATTGATATAACAAGGAGAAATTTGGTGATGATTAATTGTCGGATCACTATTGGGATTAAATACTATAACCCTAGCTGGGAGGCATAGTGGGTTGTTTCTACCTGAGAATGTCTCACAACGATCCATTGGGTCTGTTCATTGCCTACAAGAGAGCTTTCCCTTCGATCTTAGCCACAGTCTACTAGTGCTCAGCATGCAGATTTTAAGAAACCTTACAATGGCCCAGGAAAATGGCTGAGCTTACCATACCTGTTTGCAAAGTCATGGATATAGCGCCAGCATGAGAGATTTTTTTTTGTTCCATGCTTTAGACAAACTGAAATTCACTTGTGCATGCTGCAATGCTTGCTAAATCGGTGAAGTTTCATGTCGACATTTATCTACACTCGTTCGTGAACACCTCTCTTCTGATAAGCCCTCACATCTTTAAACATCTTCAAAGCTTGGAACCTTGCCGCAAATCTTGTTCTGCAGTGTACAGATTGCTTTAAAATACTTGATTCTGCCTCCACAAAATTCCAACTTAAGGAGACTATGCACATCAATTATTGGGAAAAGCCCAATTTAAATTAACAAGTCATACGCCTTCTTTCTTTGTTATTAATTTATGTAATTATAGTTAATTTTGCATGCTTCTTTAGGTTGTTATAAGTACAAACGGTTTTTCAAACACTCTTTGTAACTGACAAAGATGTGAGTCACATTGAAACATGTATTAGAAATTAAAAAACATTGTCTGTGATCTTTTTAAAAATTAAGATGTAATAATTTGTAGATTTTTCTGCCTTTTAATTTTGTTTCTTAGGCACACCCCTGCAAGGAATGCCTGGGGCAAAGGATGGCCCAGTGCCAATAGTTCAAATGTACGGTGTCACTATGGAAGGAAACAGTGTTCTGTGCCACATCCATGGCTTTGTGCCTTACTTTTATGTTCCTGCTCCTAATGGATTTAAACATTGTCACTGCAGTGCCTTTCAGAATGCACTGAACAAAGCTGTGTTGAATGATATGAGATCCAACAAAGACAATGTTACCAATGTGAGTACTGTAACATTAAATTATGCACTTCATTTCTAAGGGTAATTTAATGATTTTATCCACAGACTTAAAAGTTAGAACCATCTTGTACAACATAATAAACAGGACTACAGGAAAGTACTGTTGAGAAATTTCTTGTAAATTTCCATCCACAGACTGTCACTCAAAAGCATAAACCATCCTGTAAAACATCCAACAAGCTTTACCACCAGAAAGTACTGCTCAGTATAGTAGCTTTCATTGGAATTATCATAATTACATGTAAAAGGATGTAATTCACAGACTCAGAAGCTAGAACTACCTTGTTTCATCTAATATGAATATTATAAATTGCAAAGAAAGTACAGATTGCACCTTCAGTAGAGTTCTAGTTAACCTTCAAAGGCAGGGAGTCGATGAATAATAAGGGGGTTAACAGGTTGTGGTCCTTTCTAAATCTTCTTAAACAAGAGGCTACACTGGTAGCCAATACTCATGCTCTTGCATGAGAAAGTGTTACAGTTTATTTTAAATGGGTCTCGCACCCCTTCCCCCCGCCCCCAACAAATTTTGTGCGACACTTAAGAACACATCGAGACACTTTTACTGTACTCGCCGTGAATATTTAATTTATTGATTCCCGATCAAATCCACACTCGTCTAATTAAAATTAGACATCCCAATGCAAATCTGGTTTTGTTTACAAAAGATCAACGAAAAAGGACAACGAATTCTCTCAGTTGAAAGTTTTATTCAAATATCTATCAGTTTAGTCTCAAGAGAAAAATGCGTTAAATTATCGCGTCAAGGAAACTTTCGGGCACGCAAGCAAATCTGTTTAGCATATGTCAAAGAATTTCTTGCACAATTGCTCGACCGAATGTGGTTGAGTTTTCTAAATATTTCTCAAAAACCACTGATAACACAAAGAAACAATCTATGAAATGTTTCTTACAAGGTAAGTGGACATTCAAAAATGTTATTTTCTTTACCGTAGTTTTCCAGGAATGCTTGGAAATTCTTAGAAAAGTCTGTCCTTTTGCGCTTCGAGTATGAATTCTGGAGGAAGACGTCCTCACGTTATGATAAATGGATGCTGATCCTCAAAGAAAGATTCCATCGCTTTCAGCTCTCTAACCGCCACTTCAAATGATGGTAATGGAAAATGAACATCTGAAGTGTGGAGTGCAGAAGCGGCCCATATGTTTGAAATCTGATAGTCTTCTCCGAGTGACAAACTGGTTCTCTCTAGTCCCCCCTAAAACCAAACATGTGCACAGTAGACAGATGCTGATTGGTTTAACCTTCTTGAAGCCTTTTATAACAATAGGGGACAAAAATAACTTTCTAGGGGAGGCAGGGGCAACTTCGCGTACACTAAAACATGCATGCATAAATTTGCATGCACAAATTAATGTGACACCAAAAACAAGAAAAACGAAGCCGGAACCTTACCTCATGCGCGCTCCGCTTTTTTGATATTTTTTAAAAAAATTCTGAAAACTATTTTTGTTTGCATCATATAAAATCTACTGGTAAAACCCTGTTGATGGCCCTATGTGTTTAACATGAAGAGGACTAAGTAAGTTCAGTTCACACATGTTCACAGTTCACACATGTTTTGATTTTCAGGCTGTCCTTGCTGTTGAATGTGAGATGAAAGAGAGTATTTATGGTTACCATGAAAACAGAAAGATTCAATTCATCTGCATCACAATGGCACTGCCAAAACTTATTGCACCAGCTAAAAGAATCTTAGAGACAGGATTTAAATTTGGAGAGTTCCCTGAGAGGGTATATTTCAGTTATGAAAGCAACATTGATTATGAGGTAATTGCGATTGATCCCGCAAGTCCTTTGAAATGGCTTTAAAATCAGCCCGTTCAGCACACTGTTGGTCTCACCCCGTGGCTTGAAAAATCACAGCCATGATCAAATTTTTTGTGATCACAAGTCAACCATAAGATCAATAGCGTAGGACTTGCATTTGCAATGTCTTTGAATGATATAATTTTTGAAATTAACTTTCTGTAACTGGTACAAGAAGAATTGTTTTTCTAGGAAAGGAAAAATATTTGAGCACATTTGAGGAAACTGTGAGTTAAAATTCATTCATAACAAGTTCAACATTACATAACATTATTACCCGATACCACTCTTGTGGTTGATTTTCAGTCAACAAAAATTGATCATGTGATGAACATTTTCCAACTGTGGTATAAAACCAACAGTCCAAGAAAGGATGTCTGGGGTGAACGGTTTACATGTGAGATTTAGCTGTAAGTCATTATTACTCTAGATCTGTTCCAAATGATAACTAAATTATATGTTACATGAGTACCTTCGCCTCCCCCCCCCCCCCCCCCCCCCCCCCCCCCTTAGGCTTTTAGCCAGAAATTGAATAGTGTTAAGGGCCTGAAGATATTTCCCGTCATAAATCTTTAAAGGATTGGGTGCAATTTTCCTGAATTTCTTCAAAACGTGGGCCTCCACAGGACGCCTGGACACCCTGCTGGCTAAAAGCGTGACCCCCACCCCGAAACTTCAGTCCTTTTACTTTTATATTAAAATCATTGTCTAAGATGTACATCTTTAAGTCAGCCAGTTAGAACTGTTTCCAAGTTTGTTCATTTTATAGCGCGACAACAGCACTTTTTTAATAAACATGGGAGTTGAGGTGCTATGTTTCTTTGGTGTTAGGTCCGGTTTATGGTAGATACCGAGGTTGTAGGCTGTAACTGGATAGAGCTTCCTGCAGGAAAATACCAAGTGCGTACACCAGGCATTGACGGGAGCTGCCAGAGTGATGCTCATCCCACATCGCATTGTCAAATTGAAGTTGACATAGCTTATGATGAGTTTATCAGCCATTCTCCCGAAGGTATTGGTTAATAATAAATATTTTAGTAAAATATTCAAGAGAGTGTATTAAAAAATGGCATAAAAGGACTTGAGGAGAATATTGAATTTAAGATGCTCTTGAGTTGTACTAGCTTAGGGTACTCTTTGCTTGCTAAAGGTGGGAGGGGACAGGTGGGACCCTAAGGAGGGGTTCCTGAGAGGAAAAAAGGGGAACCTGGTGGAAAAGGGAGGGATCCTAAGAGAAAAGAGGAATCTACGTGTAGGAAAGAAGACTGTAGGGAGGCCCAGGACAGAAGGGGAAATGAACCGGAAAAAAAGTGGTATTTGTACTATGTGATGTTGATAAATTACACAGAAGGAATAGGCTTAGGAAATATGTCACAATATTGCATTGTATTTTGTGATTTAGCAAAGCCTAGTATTTTGTGATTTAGCAAATAGGCACCAACTGAGGAGTGGAAGGTGGGTTTTGGCTGAAAATTAAAATATGCTAAAAAATTGCTGAGTGAGTTTTCGCATGTGGATTTTGTTTTCTTAATTTTAATGAAAGTATTCCTGATCTGTTGGCTAACATTTTTTAACCATGTAATTGCTGGATTGGTGTCAATTATTTAATTTTTGTTTTTCAAGGTGAATGGTCAAAGATAGCTCCTGTCCGTATCCTGAGTTTTGACATTGAATGCGCAGGAAGGAAGGGTGTCTTCCCTGAACCAGAGAAGGACCCAGTGATTCAGATAGCAAACATGGTTATAAATCAGGGTGACAAGCATCCTTTCATCAGGAATGTCTTCACACTCAACACCTGTGCACCTATTGTAGGATCACATGTTCTGTCATACGAAAAAGAGGCAAATATGCTTAAGGTATGGTGACATTTCTTATTTTTCTGTCAAGGCGGTTGACATAATAAGATAGAGGGCCACTGGTTCGTCAGTGAAAATTGTTATGTGTCACCCTCCTCTATAAATAAAGTTGTTACTTACTATAATGTGTGGGGGTTAGGATGAGGAGGCAAGATGTCACCTACGCTTGTGATTAAAACATTTTGGGGGAAGCTTATGTATATGAAGGCTATTTTTCTTTTTTTCTTTTTTTTTGGGGGGGGGGGGGGGGGGGGGGGGGGGAGGGGGGGGGATGGGGTAACTTCCAAGCCCTGGTAAGGGGATGTGGCAGTTCTCAAACCTTTATGTGGGGGAGGGGTGTTTCAATGAAGAGATTAAGCTCTATCCTTATTTCAGACAGGTATGATTTCCGTATCCATACCCAGGGCTGTCAGTAACTTGGTGGGAAAGTAAAGAAAGTAGCCAGGAAAATTGGTTTCCGGTGTTGTCAATGTTCTGTTTTTCTATCAAAGTACATGTAGCTGGGCTCAAACACATAATAGCCGAGGGATATCCCTAGCTCACAAACCTTATTGACAGCCTTGCTGTTTCAGAGATGAAATCAAACCCTGTTTCTTTCTATGGTCAATAATAGATCAAACCAGCTCAACTATCCTTTACATGTATTTTCCTGTCATGCATTTTTTTTACCCTGTATGAATGAAGTCACTTTCACTTGCTTACTTCCAGACCAAAAAGGGTCAAAAAGTATATTGGCCTAGTTGTTTAAGGCAATATTCTCCAGTGAAAAAAAAAAAGATATCAATTATAATAAATTATTTTGAATCAGAATTCAAATTTCCATTGCAGACTCGGTAACTTGTTTTTTTGTCTGTTATTGTTTGAATCGACTAAACTCACACCAAGACTTTCTTTTTTAAGGCATGGAGTGATTTTGTGAAGAGAGTGGATCCAGACATCATAACAGGATACAATGTTGTAAACTTTGATATTCCTTATTTGCTGAATCGAGCCGCAGCTTTAAAAGTAAACTCCTTTTCATTCCTTGGAAGAGTGAAAAATGAAAAGAGCACAATATCCAACACAACATTCCAATCACGAGCTTATGGAAAGCGAGAAAACAAAGTCATAAACATTGCTGGCCGGGTGCAGTTTGATTTGTTACATGCTTTGTTGAGAGATTACAAACTGAGGTCCTACACACTGAATTCTGTCAGTTTTCATTTCCTTCAAGAACAAAAGGAGGATGTGCATCACAACATTATCACAGATTTGCAGGTACAGGTTAAAGGAATGGAATAATGTTATTTGTGTGATCCATTAAAGTGCCTATGAAATGAAATTTATTTTTTGATGTATCGAAAGTTTCACCTTTTTAGACCTTGGAATAAAAGGTTTAAAGTGTTAGGGACGATGCGAAATGCCTTTTTTATGGTCTCAAAGTTAGGTTGTTGGTGCTAAAAAGTGGCTCCAATTTGTGCGCGGCCAAAACCAGTGTCATATTACACTGTGACGTAAATAGTTGTACAAACTGCTGCGGGAATATAGAGAACAAGAGAGCTGACAAGAGACGTCGCTAGAGGTGGACCAATATTATGTGGCGAGCGGCCTCAAACATACGAGATATTAGAATTCTTCGATAACAGAGGGTGTAACAAAGCTTTATTTTGCTCCAGAGGAAAATAGGTCGGCGAAATACATGAAATTTGTTCGCCGACATCGGAAAGGGTACGTCGAAGGGATGTTGTTTTCAATGAAAGCGCTTATTGTTAAGATTAATATTATTTTACAAAAACAAAATAACATTCCAGCCGGTGAGGCCGTTTAATCAAGCATAATTTTCCAATCCATATCCTGTTTAGAAGTTCCTTCAAGCCTCAGCTCGACTGGAGAGCCGTCGAAGTCAGTGAGGCCTACAAAAATATACTGACTCAATCGGCACTGACTGGCGAGTAATATAAATGTTTATACGGTATTCCGAATTATAAAATTCAAAGTGCAGCGACGAAAGTGTTCACTAGCAGGCTTCTATTCTACGGAACATCTATCAAAAATCTACATGGCGTGATGTACAAATGCGTAAGACTATTCGTAACAAAATACATCGCTGAACCATTGCGTGTTCGATCAGATCAATTTTTATACAATGAATTATAAATCAGACATATAAATGTAAACACGATACTTTGAACTAACTTACAAGCCTCCAAGTGGTTAAAATTTCCAGAAACGTTTAATCGCTGGCAAGACACTGAACAAAGAAACTTAATTATTACGTATATACTTGAGTTCAAACATTTTGAATAAATAAGTACGCTACAAGGCGCCTTGCCGCTAAAAATACACCATTCACATTCAATTCAGCAAGCCGCCTGAAAAACACCACCTCGGATATGCATGACATATCAGTATAATTTAGAAACTTTCAACTAGCAAACCGCCAAGAAGCTAAGACATATATCCTTCGCATTTAAAAAATAACTTTAAGTAGACGGGCGAACTGCCAAGTCGATAAAATAAGCTCATAACCTCCACGCGCGATCAATGAACTTCAGAGAAGACCTGCCGAGTCTCTAAATGCGCTAATATCATGCAATATACATTGTTTGTACTACAAATATATCGTTCGCGTTCGATAAACGCTAGTCAACGAGCCACTAAAAAGAAATAACAAAAACACCTCTGCGTTCAATAAGCTTAAAACTCAACTGGCGAACCACTGAGACGCTGTGCTACTGAAATGTATACCTTACACGTTCAATAATCTAAATCATAGTCCGTCGTCTTCATGTTCACTTCCTTCGCTCAAGTGGCACAGTCGGTTCGCCTCGCTACGGCAAAACTACAGTGGACACGATCATTTCATTTGATCAAGAGTGATCCGAAACTGATCCTCTTCACCTTCAGAGGACTGTAAAGAAACATATTAGGCGCTGTCTGACATTTGTACAGCCAAAAACATTGGCAAAATGACCATCACGCTAAAGGTTCCAAGGGAATTATAGCGTAAACAAACCAATGTGTCATACTATTTACGTAATTTACGTCATCACGCACTCCCACTCGTCCCAGGCTCTCCAAAAATTGGAGCCACTTTTCAACCGAAGTGACACATCTTCGAGGGGCTAAAAAACCGATTTTCTTTCTTTTCCTCGGGAAATGATTATTGTTTTCGTTCTTTGGACACAATAAACTAATGAAAAACGAATAAAAAAATACATTTCATAGGCACTTTAAACGTTTCACTCCCAAGAGTGCCCAAAATAAAAATTCAAAATTTCATTTTGTAAAATATTGAAAAACAAACAGCACCATGTGAAAGTGCTCTTGAAGAGCTTTCATGTGAATGGTCAGTCATTTAAGGATTTCATCAACAGACTCAAAAGTGACAACCACTTTGTCCAACATAATAAACAGTACCATAGGAAAGTATTGCTCAGTAGCTTTCATTTGAATGGTCACACTTTAGGATTTCATCCACAGACTCAAAAGTTAGAACCACCTTGTACAGCATAATAAACAGTACCACAGGAAAGTACTGTTCAATACCTTTCATTTGAATGGTCACACTTTAGGATTTCATCCACAGACTCAAAAGTTAGAACCACCTTGCACAGCATTGCTGAACACAGTGATTTATCACAGGAACGTATGGGTGAAGAGCTTTCATGTGAATGGACTCTTTGTGTTTTAGAATGGAAATGACCAAACTCGTCGTAGACTGGCTGTTTACTGCATGAAAGACGCAATTCTACCTCTGAGGCTACTGGAGAAGCTGATGTGCATAATAAACTACATGGAAATGGCACGTGTGACTGGTGTGCCACTAGGGTACCTGCTATCCAGAGGACAGCAGATTAAAGTCATCTCACAACTTCTAAGAATGGTATTTCCTGAAAATTACTTTAATAAATACCTTAATCTTGAATTTAGAGCCACTGATGTGTCATCAAGAGTTTATAGATGTACACTGTAACTTCCACAGTTCAAATAAGGCTTGATTGCCAACCATGTCAGGAGAAATGGACCAGCACTCAAACCCCAGGCTAGTTGAGGAGAAACAGCCCTCCAAGTGAAATGTTTTCTTAAGAAGCCATTTGATTACTGGCTCTTTAGATTTAGGTACCAGGTTAGCAAATCTTTTTTGAATCAGGTAGATCACCAGTGCCAAGATTTTAGTCACCATGGCACCTAAAATGGTCGTAGCCCGTGAACAGCCTCCTTTTAGGTGGGATTGGGTTAAAAGAAAATTGAGGAGCCTAGTAGGGACTGGCGAGGGGGAGGGCTAGTTGTCACAGAAATAACAGGATACCGATACCGATGCCGATGCTGCCGGTGGATCGGCAGCATCAAAAGGAAGTCTACATGCCCCCCGCACCTCTTCCCCCTCTCTTCCCCCAGTCTTTCAACCTGATACTCCCCAAAAGTAGCCTGTTCACAGGCTGAAATGATCGTAACTTGAGAATTGAGAAATTTGATCCAAGAGAGCAGCAGGAAGTCAAATCTAAGTTCAAAAATTTCTTAAAAAGTGATATCTGTTACCAAATATGCACTTATTATGTTTAATGTTTTGTAGTCCAAGAAACAAGACTTGTTACTTCCTGCACACAAGGCAGAGGCTGGAGAGGAGTACACTGGTGCTACTGTCATTGAACCAGTCAAAGGGTAAGAAACATGATAAACAGCTTTAAAGTGCCTATGAAATGAAATTTGTGACCCGTTTTTTATACTAACAAATTGAAGTCCATGTTCCACTGATTCATAATTTTCCAATTTAAGTTATGGTCAAGCAATGAAAAGTATTTTTTTGGACGTGCAGAGTTGGTCAAAAATGAACTTTTCGTGTCCTGGGGCCTGGAACTAGTATAAAAATAAACATAGAATGCGCGATCACTGCAACAAACCGTTGAGAATGGCCGGATCTGGGTTTCCAGACCTAGATCAGTATTAATACTTGAAGTGAAACAAAAGAAACGGCAAACTGATCCTTGTATGGCAGAAAAACAGAAGCAGAAGCAAATAACATGGTGACGTCATCAGTTGTGCAAAAATGCGGTGTCGCTTTCAGACACTTCAGTATTTCTCGTAAACAAACCACTTTTTAAGCTATATTTTTACAGTTTTGCTTAGTTGGAAATGTCCTCTGACAATGAATTTTGACTACCATGTTGACTACGAAGCTCTGCACAACTGTTGATGTCACAAGTCCTAATTTACATATTTTGGCCGCACGCTGGTTGTCCCATATTTTTGGCTCAAACTGGCCAACTTTGAGGTAAGAAAAAAATAGATTGCGCGCTTGACCATAACTTTAATTGGAAAATTGTGAATCAGTGGAACATAACCTTGACTTATTTGTCATAGTTGGGACTGCTGTCAGTTTACACTTCATTCCAAGTCTCTTTTTCCTTTACCATAAATTCTAACCTCTCTTTCTTCTGCATGATAATGCCACTACATCTTTCTCATTTCATTGCCAAGCTTCAAATTTACCATTTTTCTATATCACATTTTTGAATGTTTCTGTGTGTTTCAGATATTATGACATGCCAGTAGCCACGCTTGATTTTGCATCTCTGTATCCATCAATCATGATGGCTCATAACTTGTGTTATACCTCTCTTCTACCCCAGAGCAATCTCAAAGGGTAAGTCAATTATTAAAAAAATAAAATGATTTAATAGACAGTGTTCAGAGTTGATCGGTCTTTAGACAAATACAGAAACACTATGGCAAGCATCAGATTCAAAACTAAAATTCCTGAGCAGTCAGTGTTGTTGGGAAATGGGACCAGGGAACTTTTAAGTTCAGGTTAAACTTGAGTTTAATCAAATTCTGCAAATCCTTTATTCAACCCTCACTCGCTAATAAGCCCACTTCTTATAGCACCTCCCTTTCATGAGCCCCCCACCCCCCCCCCCCCCCCCCCCCCTCTTTAAAGCCGCCTCCCCCCATCATCCATCACAACTGAAACAAAAAACAAAAGCATTACCAGTACATTCTTAACAATTAATCCAGGCACATAGTATATGCCAATTTTGGAGGAAATACTATTGCTTTCACTTGTATCTATGTGCTGTCATAATGACTCTGAAAACTAAATGAGCCCCCCTTTAAAGGTCCCCCCTCCCCTTGTAACATGCTTTAAATAAATAAGTACCCCCCCCCCCCCCCCCCCCCCCCCCCCCCCCCCCCCCCCCCACAGGCTGGTGCTTACCAAAGGATTTCTATAACAACTTACAGTTATTGTAAATATGTTATTGATTGTGTGAAATTACAGCTTGAAACCAGATGAATTTATCAAGACCCCATCTGGAGATCATTTTGTGAAGGCGTCTCTTAGGAAAGGACTGTTGCCTGAAATCCTGGAAAACCTGCTGTCTGCAAGAAAAAAGTAAGTTTTGTTAAACTAGAGCTATAATTATCAATCTGCTATTAAATTAATCCAGGGTTGGAATTAGCACTCGTCCATTCACCAGATCTGCAACACCAAATGCCACCTTATGATGCATTGCAAATAAGTTTTTGTACATTACATATAATGATGAATTGTGTCTGTTAAAAAGGTCAAGATGGTGGATGTCATACCAATTTTGTATTACATCCTATCAAAGTGCCGGTAAAGGTCTGGAAGGGTATGCGTCCTGTTTTAAAAGCCACCTGTATTAAAATATTATTTTCACCCAGGATACGGTAATGATATAATCTGTTTATCTGACCATACTTAGGGCTAAGGAAGACCTGAAGAAAGAGACAGACCCCTTCAAGAAAAGAGTGAGAAAATCTTATTTACTGAATCATTTATACATGTTATAATCCATAAAGGGCCTCAGCATTCTGAGATCAACTAGATTACAGTGTCTCTTTAATAGGTCACATGCCCCCTCCCTCCCCCTCCTATATGCTCATAACAATAAATATGGTTATATAAAAATTTGCCTTCGTTCATTTCTTAGGTTCTTGATGGTCGACAGTTGGCTTTAAAGATAACTGCTAACTCAGTCTATGGTTTTACTGGAGCTCAAGTTGGTAAACTTCCCTGTCTACCAATTTCACAGGTAATGACTAATGAAGAAATAGTGTTGATCGCTGATGGTAGCAGGCCATTACCAATAGTAGGCTGATATTGATGCCAATAAAATAACAGATGAGAATAATACGTGGATCAGGGCTCGAAATTAACTTTTTCGTTCAGGAGCCAACTGGCGACTAATGGGAACATTTTGGTCGCCAATTTTATTCAATATGTATCTTATATAAAACACACTTAAATGTTACTTTGCATGCAAGAAAAATCATAGGTAGAAAGAAGCAGCATAGGAAAGACTTACGAAAGTTAGCTACCAGTGTTCACAGCTGACATGTCTTTAGCGATGTTTTGTTCTTAGTTTTTCGAGATGCAGGTAAGCACAAAACGTTCCGAGTTCATAGTTTTCATAAATAGACAAACAAGGGTCCTTTACCCTTGCTTTTACCTCTTCACAACATACCGTAAACACCGGCGTATATAAATTAAAGCCGCACTCGCAGATAAGCCGCACCCCGAGTTTGAAGCTAAAATTTTGGGGAAAAGTTTTTTTTCTTAAATAAAAACGTAAGTCAGAGAATTGGCTCTAAGAAACGTGAGCTATACTTTGCTTCTATCCATCGAATCATCCTATATGGAAAAAAAAAAACACTTTTGATCGCAGCTATGTTCGTTTGCCCGCCGTTCGTTCAGGCCACAACAAGCTTGGTAGCCGTGCAAATTTCTTGAGGACATTGGGTTAATCAAGATGGCCGCTTGTTTACAGACTTTCTTTGGCTTCTTTCGTTCGTCTTCGGTGTTCCTTCATTGCTAAAAGCTTCAAAATGTCCGACAAAGATAGCGATAGCGGGCACTGTTTTAACACAGGTATTTTGACAATTTGAGGCTAAATTTCACAATTTATAAACTCAACGCTCGCGTTTGTGTGTTGCGTGTTCGATGCGGACCTTTTTACTCAATTTGATTTTTGGCCTCAGAGGCGCTCTGGCAGCTCTGTGAGACAAACAAGACTAACTTTTCTATGTCATCTTAAGTTAAATAAGTTTTGCTCCACGTTATACACCTCAAATAAAGGCTCTCAAAGTCTGGTCAACTTATATCACTGGAAAGTACGATTGATAAACTATGATTTGCAGAACTCAGCGGATGTTAATACCACAGATAAACCGCACCCCCGATTTTGAGCAAACATTTTGGGCAAAAAAGTGCGGCTTATACGCCGGTGTATAAGCTAAAAGATTTATTTTAGTGCAGAAGTTTTTTTTTTTTGTGGTTATCGGAAAAAACGTGAGTCGCCAGCTGGCGACCAGTTCTGAAAATCTAGTCGCCAGTACTCAATTTTTGGTCGCATTGGCGACCAGTTAGTCGCAATTTCAAGCCCTGTGGATGGGAACTGGATGGGAAATTTTAACATTTTTCATGCACAAATTTTGTTGTTTTGCTTTTTTAGCCAAAAAACATTATGTTGCTAGTAAAAGAGATTCAATTAGACTAAAACATCCCTCATCTCTGAAAAAAATATTGGGTACTTAGTAGGTACATGCTGTAGGTAGGTTAAGTTGTACGTGAGCCACAGGGAACCCACACGGCCGGAGCTTAACCTTGTTTCTGTAGCATGAAGCAACTGGGGGTATTGCTACTCCCCCCTGGAAGGATGCTAGTCCATCGCAGGGTACTTAGTAGCCAAAATGTATTTTATCCTTTTTATGTAAATACAGCATCTTTTGGCCCGATTGTTTCTCTTTTACTTTAACTTAAATTAACAACCGCCTCGCTGAGTGGAGGTTGGGTGCCTGGGACATCCAGGAGCTTGCACTATTGGCAGCCAGCTCCTAGATGGAGAACCACCCCCATGGCTGGCAAATCCTGGCAACCCAGCCATGAGCCCCCAAGCCACAGAAACAGACACCCGTCACACTGCCATTGCCTATTAAACGTACACAAGACTGCAAATAACACACGCCACAAGAAAATGCTACGAGAGAAACGCCACGCCAAACATGCTCGACTCTGAGAGCACATGAAATCCTAGCACATGTGCACGTGCCAGATACCGCTGACCAAAACGATTACACAAGCTCCTTGTTGTTAACTCCGTTAAATTATATTTAACTGCATCGAACCTGTAAAAACCATCATATCCAAATTCCAATTCGATCCTGAAACAGTGGAAGTAAGAGCCACATCATGGATTCCACTGAAATTCCTATTTGTTTATTTATTTATTTACCTGTCACTACTTTCGCTAGCTTTCTTGGCTCAAAAACACAATTATTTTGTGGGTAAAAAAATGTAAAAGTTCAACATAGGCCTGGCTCTGTGGAACAAGCCCTTCAATTATAGTACAGTTTCTCTGTTGTTAATAAGTTAATTTTTTGAAACAAACTCATAATTCCCTGCAGAGTGTAACAGCATTCGGTCGTATGATGATTGAGAGAACCAAAGAGCTTGTGGAGTTAAAATACACTGTGGAGAATGGTTACAAGACTAATGCAAAAGTCATTTATGGAGACACTGATTCAGTGATGGTCAAGTTTGGAGTAGAATCTGTTGCTGAGAGCATGGAACTTGGCAAAGAAGCTGCAGCTCATGTCTCTTCACACTTTGTGAAACCCATTAAACTGGAGTTTGAAAAGGTAAGGGTGTTCTTTGAATAGACAAATTCGGCTAACGCATTGTTGTACCCAATTCAAACCTTTTGGGATTAGAACTCTTTGTTCGTCATATTTGCATATCAATGAAGCATTGACATGGAAATTAATATGGAAATATTGTGAACAAAGAATCTTATTCCCAGAAGGTTTGAATTGGGTACAACAATGCGTTAGCTGAATTTGCCTATTGGCACCCTTTGATTGTAAAGACCTTAAAAACAACAAAACAAAGTGAAGGCAGAGTTCCTACATGTCCGGCTGCCATCTAAGGCAGAGCTGAGCGCAAAGAAAAAACGCTTAATATTTTCCACATGATGTTATTCCTCTGATCTATGTTGATACTATTAGTGCTGAGGCCTATAAATCAGAAAACTGTAACACATAAAAACCTACTTGTTGTTAGTTTACCATTTGAGGTAACTTGATGCAACCATATATCCTTTTTTTGCAGGTTTATTTTCCTTATCTTTTGATCAGTAAGAAGCGTTATGCTGGGCTTTACTTCACTAAAGCTGATAAACATGATAAGATGGACTGCAAGGGAATTGAAACTGTTAGTTGAAAGTTATTTTTAATTTTATACTGCGATTCCCACTGCTGATTTTAATTTAACAGTCAGAGACAACCACAGATGTTTAAAGAAATTTAAGAACGTGTCCACATGAAATCCATGCAATATCAACATTTGAGTCTACATGGTACCCTCCAGAATTTGATAATATTTTGTGTACATACTGGTATTAGTCCAACTTAAAAGCCTGCCAAATATTTTTCCGAAAGTCCGAACAGTTCACGGGATACAGTGGTTCGAGTGAAATGACACACAATTTTAAGTAAAACCATGGTAAATTCGCCCGTGAAGTTTACAACTTGCTCAAAGACGATTGGGTGCAGAGATAATAATGAATCTTTGCCAATTTAAAATGAATAGTATACTTATTTAAATCAACTAAATTTGAAGAGGATGCGATGAATATATTTGAAAATATTAATGCTTTCAAGAAAACCTTCAAAAATCGAGATTTTTCATGATTCGAATTTCTAGTGAAAATCGCTTAAAATATCTCGGATGCGGCCAAGTTTCTGCTCAAAATTACTCGATTTCCATAAAGTTTATTTGTTTAGGAGTTGATAGATGTGATAAAATCTGTGTGAAGTTACGTACGTATAGCCATGCGAAACAGATATTTTGTATCGGTATTTCGCTCACGATGACGGGCGAATGACAAATATAGAGGACTATGACATCTGTTGACATCTGGTAAAACATGCTACTGATTCTGGTGAAGACATTCTTGGCTCATATTATATTTGAATACACAATATTAGGTTTATAAAATGTACCTGATGAAATAAATATAATTTGGAGTGCTAATAAAAGTGCACTTACCAAGCCATGTATGTGGGAAACTACCGGCCGGTCGCTGACTTTATACACAAAACCGTGTGCAACATTTGAGAATGATGGCCGCGGCTGCAAACTGCTCAGAGATTCTTCAAGACTCACACTGGCCACTTGTTTGGATGATCAATCGTTTAAATAGATAAGATATCCCAGCTAATAAAAAATGCTTTACTACCGAGCACGATTGGTACATCCGCCATCTTTATTTTGACAATATTAGTACCACAGGATACCCAAGGTATCAGGGTATTATTATCAGAGGATTATCGCTGGCTTGTAACTTTTAGGCATTGGAATATTAAATAACAGCAAGTAAACTAAATGCAAATAGTAAATAAAATAAAAAGAAAGAAAATAAAGAAAAAAAAGGCCAAAGCAGAGACCATATATTCTATAAAGTTTGCATTTTATCTGTTGCAAAATTTTGTTTTCCTTTCTTTCAACTTTTAGCCCCCAAAATACACCTCAGACCAAGATTTTAACCCCCAAGGGCCAGGGGACGTACCATTATTTTTCTGGTGGTGGTGGTGGTGGTGGTGAGGCAGGGGGGAGGGAGGGAATTTTTTTTTAATGCAAACAATTCATTTGTTCTTTATACAGCTACAAACAATTTATTTTGGGTTTTGCAAGCAATTTATTTCAGTTTATCGCGCTTGCAAACAATTTACTTCGGTGTTTGCGGCTAAGTATGATATAGATTCGACTGGCACTCGCTGCGAGGACTTTTTGAAATGAAAATTGTATGAAAAATGTTGCCTTATAATTTGTTGCATAAAAGCCTAAAACTAAGGCCCGGTTCAGACGCCGAACTTTTCATGAGCCGAACCTAATACTTTGAATTAAATACATGAAAAGTTCGGCGTCTGAATCAGTTAAGAACGACTATTTGAATTTGGAACGGCTCAGCCGTTCTTTCCGCCTGGCTCAGCCGGGAATTTCGGCTTTGGAACGGCTTTGATTCAGACGCCGAACTTTTCATGAGCCGAACCTAATGCATAAATTATTATAACGACTGGTGCGTGTTCTGGCATCTTTGCCTGAAAATCGCTGACCTTTCGATTTGTTTCTCTTCAAACTGAATTAAGTTCGGCTAATTAAGTTCGGCGTCTGAATCAACAGGCGTACTTTTGTTAATTTGGGTCGGTCCAAATTCGAATTAAGTTCGGCTCATGAAAAGTTCGGCGTCTGAACCGGGCCTAAATTTATTGGGATGATTACCGGTTTAGAAAAGCACTAATATTTTAATTTCACAGTATTTTACCTGTGTATCACTAGTTGTCTCATCGGAGCAGCGCACAGTCTCGCTATAATTAGATAAACATTTCCTACATATCCCTAGAAAACCAAAAAATACTATTTTAACTCGGAAGCATGATAAAACGTATATTTCATCTCATTCTGTGTTCATTTTCAAATGTAGCCGGTATTCCGACACAACATTATTACAATGGAGAGGGGTGAATAGGTTCGCGGATCGGCAGATTTGGCCTTGAAAAGCGCACAGATTGAGGATTTTAGCGATAAATTAAGCGGATTGAACATTACCGTGGATCGGGGATCAGCCGAAAATTTTGGCCCGGTTTCCGGACTTTGTCCATCTAGAAGTTCGGATTGTGGATCTGATCATTAATGTTTTGTCGGCCTTGGACGATATGTTGGTTTTTTGTCGACTGCCTTTTCAGTTTCACCAGCAAATTAAGGCAGAAAACTTCGAGTAAAATCTACTAGTACTGCACAATAAAAACAAAATAAATATATATATACCCGTGTGCAGTATATTTATACTGCGAAACTTTTTAAGTAATGCGGACCCGGATTTGAACGAAAATAACGTCGACGATCGGGCCAAAAAGTAGCTTTGCATACCCCAATTCACCCCCTCACAATGAGTCACCTTGTCCAGTCTCACAAAGTACACCGAAGTGTAAGGATATTTTTCTCGACATCTCCCTGGATATCCCTCTGTACGGTTTCTGTTTTCTCCGATGCTCAGGATATTTACAAACTTTACTTGGCCGCCATCCCAAGCCAAATTCGTTCATATGCTCGGGACAAATCGTGAAATCTTCTCCGCACTCGTCGAACAATCCAACGCGGGCCAAACATAATTTACCGTCTTCCTCGACTCCTTTCCGTGAGGTTTTAAAACAACCACAAGTGCTCTTTTGTGCTACTAGAAAAATCCTTTACAATACTGTAAATATAGATCTAGCGCTCTTGTTTCGAGCAAAAAGGTTACATTCTTTCTTAGAATATTGCTGAAAAAAACAAACACATTTAAAATCGCCCATCTTTACGAAAGTCTGCTGGTATGTTTATGCGTGGGAAAGTGTGGGAAATGTTCTTGGTGTCTGGTGCGTGTCACGCAATCCTCTCAGCGCGTTATCAAAATAATGCTGGCGGAAAACAAAACTAGTCTAAATATATTGAATTTGTATTTTTGATATACTTGATCTTTACTTTGCTTTTACTGTAAACAAATAAGTAGTTTTCTTACTTTTTTATCTGTAACCGAAGCAGTCTAAAAGGGCCTAAAAGTTCAATGCGGTGCGATAAAAAAAGAAGTAAAATAAAAAGCGGCCGGACTTCCCATATGATTTTTAGATAAGATAAAACTGGAATGAAACATCAAAATGGTTTTTAAAAATACTCCTAAAGATCTTCTCGAAGTTTTCCTTGCATTATGGAGACTTATGAACAAACGGACGCGAGGTCTCTGTATTACGATATTCTGGCACGTGTCACGTGACCCTCCCAGGTACACCGGATTGCCGTATTTCAAGGGCAAATTCGTCATCTAAAATGTAAACTTCACACACTTTTATTTTTGTAATTGCTTAGATCATCAATTGTTCAAGCTGGAAAAAGCATTGAAATGAATCAAAACATGGCCGCTTGTTTGCTTTTGCCCGCTATTTTAGGGGTATTTTCCGTTATTTCGCAAAATGGTGAAATTGTCAAGTTTGATTGATGACTCAGAAATATAAAAACAGGACAATCATATATTTTTATGTTTGTACATAAAGATCCAGGTTTCTACTTTCACTTAGCGGAATATTTTTTGTCGGCTTGAGATTTTGGAGAAACACGCACATCATGAATTCGCTGCATTTTTGGCACGGATTTTTGCACATTTTTTAACAAAAACTTTAAACTCGTATAACTCTCTTAAAAATTAGTATCTGGATAAACCGTTTGGCCTAGATTGTAGGTTCGTTGTGGGCAACAAGTGAGCCAAATTTGAGCGAAATCGGTTGGGGGTCGTGTAGACTCGTCTGCATGGTCCTCAGGTGGACACGTTCTTAATTTAATGCTGGGCAGTTGACTGGCATTCAATTTAAAGGGGAGTAGAAATACTGTCTCCTAGTTGGGAGCAGGCATCATTTGGCGCAGTGGTGAGAGCACTTGCCTCCTACCAATGTGCCCTGGGTTTGAATCCCAGAGGAAACGGCCATATATTGGTTGAGTTTGTTGTTGTTTATCATCCTCACTTTAAAGATTTTTCTCTGGGTACTCTGGTTTTCCTCCCTCCAAAAAACTGGACATTTTTCAATTCCAATTCTCTCTGGAAACAGTGGAAGTAAGTGTCAACCTTGGGGATTTCCACTGAAATTTCCAAATTATTAATTTAATATTATTCCCATTTTTTTATGCACAAGCTCCTGCTCTGGTTTGTTGTTTCTTTTGTTTGCTTTCTTGTAACACTGTTTGTTTGTGTTTTTCATCAGGTCAGGAGAGATAACTGTCCACTTGTTGCAAACCTCATCAATTCTTGCCTGCAGAAAGTTCTCATTGAAAGGTAATCACTTCAACCATAAACTGAGTGATGAGTATGGAATGTTCAGATTGGCATTCCAGTGAAAGATTGACTACAAGTACAACATCTGTGGTGCATGCTTTAAATTATCATATCAACAGGCGTAATGGCTTCTACTTATTATGAGTGAACAAAAAAGGAGGTGAAATCCATCCTATAAGGGGCAGCATGTGCAGTACTTCACTTCCTTTCTTGCAGGTATCAGAGAGCTTTGCACATCCACAGTCATGTTCAATTTCATACTTGTACTCCAATCTGATGATGTGTAACACCTCAGTTTTATTCCTAACCAGTTATTACTAACAACTTACTACAACTCTGTTATCTTTATTTTAACTACATTTTGCTGGGCCCAAGTAAAGAACACTTCAGTGGGAGGGCAGACCTGCACCTTTCGTAATGCCTCACAGGATTGGCTAAGAAAACAATAGAACAAACAACACAACAATGGACCCTAGCCCTAAAAACAATAGAGGTGCACCTCATCCAGGTCGAATGAAATTAGAGGTTCCGAAGAGGTGCAGGCCTACTGCAGTGGAAACCCTGTTGAAACTTTTGTTGTTCTTCTTTGCGCAGGGATCCCATGGGAGCAGTGGAGTACACTAAACAAGTCATATCAGACTTGCTGTGCAATAGAATTGATATCTCACAGCTGGTCATTACAAAGGAGTTAACCAAGACTGGAGATGAGTATGCTGGAAAACAGGCGCATTCTGAGCTGGCAGAAAGGTAGTTATAACACAATACAGATCTCCTAGACTACCATACATAATTTTGTACAAATCATCTCAAATGAGTCACAAGTGTGTTGTGAATGAGCCAACATCAATATGTGTCCACTCTGCATTGTGCATTAGGTATATGCAGTGAGATTGCAATTGAATGTTGAGATATAGAAGGCTGCTCAGACTGCCCCTACCAGTTCATTTTGATCTCACTATTGCCCACCCGACCCATGACATGTGAAGAGAATGAATGAACTGAAAAAGCCAGGCCACGCACCAAGGATTACATCACTTATTCCATTCAAACAGTAATATGGGTTCTTTTCCATCCCCTACTATTGTTGTATGAGTAGATGTAGGAGAGAAGGTGAAAGAAGGTGTAAAGGAAAGCAAGAGGTTCAACTGAATTTTTAAAATGATTAATAATCTTTCACAGAAAAAGGGGGAGAAGTATTTTATTTAATTCATACATAACTTGTCAAATTGCTGTGATTGTCCAGAATGCGGAAGCGTGATGCTGGTTCTGCCCCAAAGCTTGGTGACAGAGTGCCATACGTCATCATAGCTGGTGCAAAGGGAGAGAAGGCATATGAAAAAGCAGAGGTGAGAAGAATTTTTCATGTTCTCTGATTTCTACATTCAGTTATTGTAAAGCACAGCTACCCATCACTTCATTGTATTCTTTGTTTTAATGGGCAAGTCACAATCAGGTCACAGGTAGACCAGTCCAGCCCAGAGCTGGGTATGTCCAGTAAAGACCAACTTTACATGTGTGTGTCTGTCCTAGAGAGGTGTCCATCTTAGAGAGAGTGCAGTTACGGTAAATCGAGTGACAGAGGTGTGATAGAGACCAGCTTTAGGTGTCTGTCTTAAAGTGTAATACTTGACTGCAATGTCTTCTTTATTTTAACACATTTTTGTTATCTTGTTTCAGGACCCCATATATGTTTTGGAAAACAACATTCCTATTGACACAAAGTACTATCTGGAGAACCAGTTGTCAAATCCACTGCTCAGAATATTTGAACCAATTCTCGGCGAGGCAAAGGCAACTTCTGTACTCCTCAGTGAGTGAATGCTTTGATGTTCCCTTGAATGGCCAGTAAGAGGATTTACTTGGAGGGGATGGGAAGGGAGGGGAGGGGAATTTGTTTATGTACAAGAAGCATGATGATAAAAGAAACAGAAACAGAACAGTGGTAGATCAAGATTTCATTGTAGAAGATTGAAACAGAGATTGAAAAAAGGAGGAGACCCAGAGTGAATAAGGGGGGTGGGGTGGGGAGTGAAAATGTTAGGGACTGAAAAATTATTGCAAGATGGGGGGGGGGGGGGGGGGGAGGGGGGGGGGGGGGGGAGCTGGATCTGCCACTGCAGAAAATGTTCTTTTTCTCCTTTGCACTCTGCACTCTCTTCTTGCCATTTTCTAGGCTTGAATCCCTATCTTTTTCTGTCTCTTTCTTTCTTCCTCTGTAAAGGATGCCTTACACATTACACTCACAGTTGATTTCTGAGTTAACTTTTTAATTTTTTTTTAATTTTTGCAGAGGGTCAACATACTCTCACAAAAACTATAGTCACATCAAAAGTTGGTAAACTGGCCATGTTCACCAAGAAGAAAAGCACTTGTATTGGATGTAAATCAGTCTTGGATGATGACGGTAAGGCCTGAGCCTTGTCATTTTTTTTTTCATGTTCTAGCTTAACTATGTTATAAATATAATCAATGAGCTCTGAGTCAGTAGCTTCATTTTAAAAGTTGCACTAAATCTTAAGGATTTTATTTTCAGACTCAAGTTAGATCCACCTTCTATGGCATAATAAACTACCACTGACAATAATCTACTGCTTACAAGGATTCATTTGAATGGCACAGTAAAGGATTTATCAAAAATCAAAAGTTTAAACCTTAAAGAATAACTGGAGGATGGAAAGGATAAACTTCACTTGCTTTGTCAAATTCAATTTAAATTTGATAACAAGAATCTCTTCTCTGTAACATCCAGGTGCTGCTGTGTGTAAACACTGCAAACCAAGAGAGTCGGCTCTGTTCCAGAAGGAGATTTCACATCTCAATTCACTGGAAGAAAAGTTTGGCAGGTTATGGACTCAGTGTCAAAATTGTCAGGGCAGCTTACATGCTGACGTTCTGTGTACCAGGTCAGTAGTTTAAATTGATTCTGAGCCTTCCCAAAGTCCAAGCACTAAGGTCTACATTGTGGGAGGTGGGCAACAGTAGAGTAAGGGATAGCCTGTCAGGGTGAAGTATGTACAGTGTGATCTATGTCCCGAGGCTGCTAGCTGTGAAGCCTGACAGGAACCCTGAACAAGCTGACAAATAGGGGTCATGGCAAGTCTGCAGAAGGCCAGTCACCCACTCAAAGTTTTCTACTGTCTACGGAAACCTGGAGGCCTTATGCGTCCCACCATGCTGATAAGGACCGATGATTACAGGTGTTCTTTATTGAAACAGATTTGAACAGTACCTTAAAATTTCAAAATTATCAGATTCTAGAGGAAACTAGTCAACCTGATTGGTAGTGATCAAGATGTGATTGTGACTGAAATGTCTGCAGTACTGCCTTATAAGGAAAACAATGCATTTCACTGTTTTGTTAAATAATAATAATAATAATATCATTTGGAATGCTATTTGAAAAAAATGTTCTGGGGTTAAGAAACAATCTCTAATTGACTCCTGGTGTAAGGAAGCTACCTGACTGTACATGTACGAGTACAAGTTTTATTAAATGAATCAAATTTGTCTTGTTTCAGCCGTGACTGCCCCATCTTTTACATGAGGAAGAAAGTTCAGAAAGACCTTTCAGATCAGGACAAACTTATCCAGAGATTTGGTGACTGTACTTGGTAATAACATTGCAAACTGCTTCCAATCTGTAAATTGTTATCAACATGATATCCTGTATAACAGTTCCAAATTGCACAGATAAGGCCTGTTCACATGATGCAAGTTTTGTTGCACACAGGTTGCATCTCCAAATCGCATGTGTAAGATAGCAGCCGTTTGAGTGTGATTTAGGCATGATTTGTTGCACAATGTAATAGAGGTTTTGAACATGATTGAAACCTGCTGCAACTTGGCAGCAATTTTTAGGAAATTACAGCAAATGTTGCAACCGAATCACACAGAAATTGCTGCTAGTTTACACTTGGGACAAAAGTTGCATTGGAGAGCCCAACAAAACTTGCATCAAAAACCGCATGTGTGAACAGGCATGTACAAAGACATGCTGTGCAAAAAAGCTTAAACTGATCTTGATCTTATCATATAAATAATGTATGATTTTTAACAACTGTATAATAATTATCATCAAGCTACATTCAATTTCTGCATGTTCTCTCCTTCTGTTACCTCCAAGTGTAAGTGATCACTTGAGACAATTTTGCAAGTGCAATGCATAGGGTGTACAAAATGGTTCACTTGATAAATGAACTGGGCCTGTTTCATTGCATACATAACCAAGGTTTGTGTGTTTGTCATTATATCGTCTAGTATACCATTTTGTATTGTATGAAATAAGGTAACTCAATATTGAAATAAAATCATTGGAACAAATAACTTGTGAAGCTTGCATAATTTAGTTATTTTATTGACAAAAAAAGGGGTTTGGTACTTTGAGAAAGTGGTCTCTTAGGAGAGGTGATCGCACATGGAGGTTTGGCTGTAGTATCACAATGCATTTTGAGAGGGCTGCTTAAATACACATCTCTATAAAATTCACACCATCTCTACCTCTGTATTATGCTCCATCTCTTTTTCTGTTCATAATAAAGAGCTCAGGTTTTACTTTGTGCTCATGATTGTTAAGTTTGATTTTCTGTCCATAGAAACATTTTTTATATTATCCTAGATGCACTACTGTATGTACAGATTCCCATTTAACTATAACAAGCTTGAAAATCTGCATCTCTTGAAACATTTTGCAAACAAGTCCACATTTTTAGAGATAAGCGCTTCAGCCATCAGTTGTGTTGAAGGTCAGGTTGTCTTATTCGTTCCTCCATATTTTCATTCTTGGCATGTTTCTTAAGCATATCCATAACCTCGTTGTTATATTCCTCTGGTGTAGGTTTCTTCTCCGTCATCCAGTAGTATATTTCCCAGTCATTGCTTGGAAAATTGATCACCTGGTCATATTGATCCAACTGGGAATCACTTAAACTGTCCAAGTGTTTATCTGCAAAAGTGCTGTAAATTAAAGATGTTGGTTGGTTTATTATTTAATCAAGTAATATGCAGGGTAAAGCCACATAACTAAAACCTAGTACTATTAACCCATTCACACCTGAGGATTTTTAAGTTTTTGAGTGATTTTCTGCATACACACGCCCCATAGGATTTTGTGACTTCATATTTGGAGTTACCATTGAAAGTGCTGCTGTTCTAAAACACTGAAGGCTCGAGTTTACTGGAAACGTCATTGTGACGATCTTATTTTGCTTGGTTGATTTGCAATAAAGGGTCCAATATGAATTATCTACGATTTTTGGTAAGTTCACAGCCATTTTTCATCTTTAGTAGCTGCCTGGTGAGCATCATTAAGCTTGGAGGTAGTTCAGAGTCCACTTCTCAATGAAGCGAGTTAGGTGTTGTACTTCGTTTACGAATTTGGCTCGTTGCTCGTTGAACTGGAAAAATGGCCACCTGGAAACGAAGTGGCTTTGGGACTCCACTCTGGATGAATTTCTCGACCTACCGCGGCATATTTTGGAAGTTGCGACCACAGGAGAATACAACAAGCGCGAAATTTCGGCGGTGGGTCAGAGTGGCTGTGGACTTAGTATATATATGAAAATTGTCGTGGATGGAATGGGCGCTGTCAAAAAAATCTGTTTATTTCCCAGCATGCAGTGCGGTGGTGATGTTGAAAATCGAGGCAAGGTGAGTATGCACTAGTATAAGAAGCTGTAGCTAGGCCCGAGCAACGAATAAGAGCAAAAAAATTCACTGCTAAGCTAGGACTAGGACTGAATTTTGCTGTAAATGTTGACTTTTGGGTTTGCCACGATGATTTGAATAAAAAAACTAAAGGCAAAAACGTGATTTTTGTTTTTCTATGACGTTAAAAACGGTAATTTTTGTTATTGTCCAAATTCAAACGCTGATATTCTGCAAAAATCGCTGACTTTTTTGTGTTTATTGGGTATCTCAATTTGAAAGACTTTCTAGTCAATGCTCACAACTGCTAGTTAAGGCAATGTTCGCACGATTGAGAAAGTTACAATTTTTTAAAGCAGTGGAGTCTTGTACGGGCGGTTCAGGTGTCAATGGGTTAAGAACTGATAGGATGTAGCAATGGGCTCTTTTAGCGCCCAGGGTGGGGGGTGTACATGTCCGTTGTCTGAAATTCAAACCTCATTTCGATTACAATTTTCATGTAATTCCACACCATAAGTTTGCAACCTCACGGAATCTTCTTGTTGTCATTTCACTTCCCTGATGTTGCTGTTTCAATGCCTTGCCACAACTCTGGTGTTGCACAAATATGTAATCGACAACAGTCTTACCTTAACAGCAATCCATTTTCCAGCATTCCCCGCTTCCTGGAGCAAATATCAAATGGGACACACCGTTACAAAAGCATGATCAAGGCCAAACCCTCCTCAACATTACATAAGCTTAAGTGTTACTTAACTTGTCTCACCTACTCTGGTACAGAAGCCTTGCTCGTTTACGATCCAGTGGCTCGTTTTGAGGCGCCTTGTACTCAGGTATGGGTGGTTCAGCGCCTATGCCGTCTACGATTTTGTCTGAGAGAAGACGGATATTTAATTTTCGCGGTAAAGGCTGTTGAGAGCGGTGAAAGATGATGCGAAGATTCCGTGCGACAAGTCTCGCACTTGCCGCCATTTTGGTATATCAGCGGTGGTGTTTGAAGGCGCGTCTAATACTTCGTATATGCTTACTTTGGTATCGTGTATCAATTAAAACAAATGAAAGTTCGAAGAGAAGAAAAGAAGAATGTGGAAAATAAACATTAGGTACACATTCACCGGTTTCCACCCTTCCCTACATACACAGACATCCCTTTCTTTCTCTTTTCCCAATTTATACTACTTCCCAATTTCCTTTTCTCTTGGTTTCTATCCATTCTGAATCTACAAGTTAAATAGGTTAATTTCTCTTACGTTCTACCCTCCTGAAACTTGATGTGCAACTAGCGTCGTCATAATTGGCTGACTTGCATTTTCATCCTCTTCTCTTTTCTGAATTACTAACAAGAACTCTTGTCACCACCACCACCTTCAGGATTAGGAAAGGTTTCTCTTTTGCAGAGATGCCAACTTCTGGAGATTGAAAATAGGGAGTTTTTTCTGAGGGTGAAATTTTTTCGCGCCGAACGTCGCGAGCATCTAGGGGGGTACGGAAAACTTTTTTTGGCTTTACCCTCTATGATCCTCTATAGGTGCCATTTTCTGCATTCCTGAGACCCGAAAAGCGTTTGTGAAGTTAAGATATGACGAAAGACCGCATATTTTGGGGATTTGGGGAAAATTTGGGTTAAAATTTAGCCTAATTATTGTAGAGAAAAGATCCAAAGTCGCTTTTATCCGGGAGATTTCGCGATCCGTACGGGAGACCGGGAGATTCGTTCCGTATCCGGGAGACTCCCGGATAATCCGGGAGAGTTGGCATAAAGTGCTTTTGGGGGAAGGTCACATACAAGAAGATCTAAATACATTATATATATGGCTGAGAAAATTATGTTTAAAAATATGGCAGAGGCAGCAGAGCATTTTGAAATGTGGGGGCCTCATTGTACACCAAGCTAAGCGCATACCCCTACTCAAATTTCCCAAAATGTCCTTTGCCTAGTTCGTTGCCACAAGCAAGCCTCTTTGCAATCTTAACAGTGTACAGTGTGTCTGCAATCAATTTGTAACAATGCGTAAGTAGGCAGTTGTTCAGACGATCCTGCTTCACGGTGCTTCTTTGGTAGTTCTCGAGTCGTTAGAGGGCAGAAAATGTACACTCTAAGACTGTTTATTTTGCCAAACCAATTTTTTGCTGTGCAAGCGATATTTTCTGTGCCCCCAAATTTTCGTTTGGGGGGGCTACAGCCCCCCCTGCCCCACTGCCTATGTATGGGATTTCATAAATATGGTTGCTGAAGGTAGGCGGTTCTTATGAAAGAGTCTAAATACAGTGCTCAATTGAGAAATGTTTCAAATGTGATTTTTCATAAAAGATGGTTACTTGCTGTGGTCACTCAGATAAAGTAACCTGTATTTTTCGAAATATGTGGAAGTCTAACTTTGAATGGGATGCAAAACACCACACAAGGACAACATCTGACTAACAAGTGATTTATTTCTAAACTGAGAAACTTGTCAAACTACCAGTAAGTGAGGCTTTAAACATCACAGCTTGCATGCAGTTTTCTCCTGTTTTACTCCTGTGCTGTGGCTTCTCTTGAACAATAGTAACAGAAGAAATCTGCAAGCAGGCTGAAAACATTATCAAGCTGCATCTCAAAACAAAATGATAATGGCAAGTACACATGTGACCAGATTTTAAGAAAAGAATTTTACACAATTCATTATTTGATTATGTCATTTTACCATATAAGGGCAAT
The DNA here is from genome assembly GCA_024195265.1 of Dendrophyllia cribrosa. Taxonomy (NCBI): domain Eukaryota; kingdom Metazoa; phylum Cnidaria; class Anthozoa; order Scleractinia; family Dendrophylliidae; genus Dendrophyllia; species Dendrophyllia cribrosa. Next base: position 751,005 of record JAJLRJ010000009.1, read on the forward strand.
TGAACATGCAAACTATCACTGAAAGCATGTTTGTTCAACAAGTTACAGTTAAATTGCAAGTGTGCATGCTCAGGCCGAGAGTGAAACACTAGAAATGATGGCTTAATAATATTGAGATGTTACTAAATAAAAGGTTCTTAAAAATTGGAAAATTTTGCAGTCAAAAAATAGATCCCTTATTTGATGGTTTAACACAAAATATGGCCGGATATTTTACTCACTGCTATACAACTCAGAAAATATCTGCGCATACATTTATTATGTGTTAAGCCATCAAATAAGGTGTATTTATTGCATATTTTGTTTTCCTAGTGGCATGACCTTTTTAATTCAAAGAGCCGAGAGCATGATCCTCAGTCCAGGTTTCATTGGAGTACAGTTAACTGTCTTAAGACAGACACCCCTGTAAGATGGACACCTCTCTAAACTGATGTAACAGTGTCAAATATTAACTGGCTCTGGCCAAATTTCACTAAACTCTATAAGGCAGACACCAGCTGGTTCCTGAAGGTGTTAAGCTTAGACATAGTTCACTGTATTTCATCATACAAGCAGTGTAGCCAGCTCCAGGCTACTTGTAAAATGACCAAAAATTCCATTTGGGGCTATAAGTAACATGAAAAGAAGTGCTCAATATTCTCATTTTAATCTGAGTTTTATTCTATTTTTTTATGCTAAACTAAAGGGTGGTATATGCTTTATCTTTCCTGGATGAGGGCAAATGAAACACTTCAAACCCCCATTTCACTTATTAAATATCCTTAGCTTTGCAAAATAATTTTTATAAAATAACCATTTTCTACTTTAGACAACATTTTGTCCCAACAAAGATAGTAACAGTACATTAATTTTATAATTACATGTACAATTTACACCAACATAAAAAAGAAACAAGATAACTAAAAAAAACGTTTTAATGCAGAAAATGCTACAAGCCAAAAATTGTGAAATGCTCAGTTTCACCACAAGCCAATATGTTAGAAAATGACAGTCAAACCTCTTTAACAGCTACCTCTCTGACTCTACAATAGCTACATCTTCTTGTCTTAACTTCTGATTTGTTCATTCAAATCCTCTAATTAACCCTTTAACTTCCATGAGTGCCAAAAATCAAAATTCAAGAAAAATTCCAAAATATTGCAAAACAAATGGTACCATGCAAAGGTACTGCTGAAGAGGTTTCATTTGAATGGTCACACCATCCGATTTTGTAGACAGACTCAAAAGTTAGAACTTTACTACATATCTCCATAATTGACTCTGGGAGTGAAAGGGTAAAATCACTTCCAACAACACCTGGAAAATTCTGATTGTAGCCAAAATTTGTACAGAAGAGGATTGACTGTACAATTTTATTGGCTGAACAAGTCATGTGGTTATTAATTAAATACAATAGACAGCTATGTGTGTTGGTTACTGTCTTGACTTGAGGCTGTCCACTAACCTGTCAGTAGTAAAACAAAGAAGACCTCAGAATAATGACAAAAAAGAGTATTCTAGTTTGCTACCTCTTCCAATTAAGGCTGGTTTTCACTAGTGGTGGTTTTGACAAGTGACAGAGTCACAGTCAAACAAACAATGGGAGTCGTAAGAAGAGTTTTTTTTATTTCACTTATGATTCCATCACTTGCAATCTAGTGAAAACTAGATTGTCGGAGTTTGAAGCAGAAATCTGTACTTGGAGGGCCTGTGAATAGGCATTGTGATTGGTTTATTCTTCCGCTTCTACTTGCAACTGACAACCTAGTTTTCACTACATTGTAAGTGATGGAGTCATAAGTGCAATTGGAAGAAAATGGAACCCTTCTGATTCTTGCAACTCCCATTCCGTCAAGCTTAGGACTCTGTTTGATTTTCACTAGGTCGTACGTGGTCCAACAACTCTAACTCCGTTGCTAGTGCAAACCAGCCTTAATGTAGAAGTTACATGTATAACTAAACTGTAACTTACCATTCCATGGCTTCATCAAGCCCCTCCCCTTTGGTAGCAGAGGTTTTAAATATGGACCATGTGCGACTCTTCAGTGCAGACAGACCCAATGCATTAGACACTTCAGAAGCTGACATGGCGCCTTCCATATCCTGATGAAGAACAATATTAATAACAGTCATAAAAAAATGAGAACTTAAGTGGCAGTCCCGCTAAAAGCGGTCCGCTCGATTTCGCGACCAAAAATAGTTTCCCTTTATTTTTTGCTGGTGAAAAGGCTTTGGTACACATGTATGAAATACACAATTCTTTTTTTCAAATTCTTTATTTTCGCCCTACTACAAGCAAAAAACGAATTCAGGCCGTCTCGGCCTTTTCGACGGTAATCGGAAGACTAAATTTGATGGTTTTTGAGAGGCGCTCTACGTAGAAACAAATGCAGTTGAAGAAATTTTGTTTAGGTCATGTTTCTAAGCTAAACTTGAGTAGTTCACAGGCAAAGTGTAAAAAATTTCAATAAAATGTTAAGCAAGCTGAGGCAACTTAAAGACAACCCACTCTGAAGCCCATATTCAGACACTGAAAATGGGGCAAGAACGAGGGAAAATTTCTCAAACGTTGCGGCCTAAACTTGGTTTTAAAACCACGTCACAGTAAAGTTCTTACCTTATTTTATCGAGTTATCAGTTCAAACGTGTGGGTATCTCCCGGGATCGCAAGCGAGAAGAGATTATAATCAGCCATTGACAGCGTGTTTACATAATTATCGGTCGTGCCAAAGGTCACTTGCATTACTCTTCGGCTCTTCCAAAATGTTTCTATTGAGGCTTGAATTCGATTGTAGTTCTCCAAGATAAATGTCGACAACTTCTTTAATACTTCTGCGTCAGAATTAGATCGAGAACAGATGTAAAAGTTGCAATAAGTTGAATAATCTTCATGGCGGCGACACGGTCCGGGCTCGACAAAGCAAACAACGAGGCCTTTTAGCATGTTTCGGAGAAATCTTCATTAAAAAACAGTACTTGATCCAAATTCTCTGCTCCAGTAACGAGTATTAAAGGTTTTCCACGTCCCTACAATAAAAAGAAAGTCAAAGTTTATTCTGATCCACGATTTTATACTGTTGAAATTCACCCGTGGCGGAAACATAACTTGACCGTGGCTTGCAAATATCCTATAATTTGAAAAAAATTAACGACAACCAGAAGTTTCACTGCGATACGTGAAATACTCACCGGTGAGAGGTTGAAATATATGAATAACTTGAGTTTAAGATTCGTTTTTAAGGGTTACTCGCCAAGCGACAGCAAAAAGTTTTTTCGCTTGAAAATGTGTAGATTCGTTACAAGGTCTTCGAGCACGTGGCTTGTGTCATAACTTGTCACACAATGTTATCAAGGTCGCGTGACAAAGGTAGTTGGCCGCGCGATGTAACGGATCTACACATTTTCAAGCTAAGAAAACTTTCTGCGGTCGCTTGGCGAGAAACCCTTAAAAACGAATCTGAAACTCAAGTTATTCATATATTTCAACCTCTCACCGGTGAGTAGTTCATGTATCGCTGTGAAATTTCTGGTTGTCGTCGATTTTTTTTTTTTTAAATTATATCTACAGTATTTGCATACCATGGTCAAGTTTAGTTTCTACCACGGGTGAATTTCAACAGTATAAAATCGTGGATAAGAATAAACTGTGACTTTCTTTTTATTGTAGGGACGTTGAAAACCTTTAATACTCGTTAGTGGAGCAGAGAATTTGAATCAAGTACTGATTTTGATGAAGATTTCTCCGAAACATTCTAAAAGCTTCGTTGTTTGCTTTGTCGATCGAGCCCGGTGTCGCCGCCATGAAGATTATTCAACTTATTGCAACTTTTACATCTGTTCTCGATCTAATTCTGACGCAGAAGCATTAAAGAAGTTGTCGACATTTATCTTGGAGAACTACAATCGAATTCAAGCCTCAATAGAAACATTTTGGAAGAGCCGAAGAGTAATGCAAGTGACCTTTGGTACGACCGATAATTATGTAAACACGCTGTCAATGGCTGATTATAATCTCTTCTCGCTTGCGATCCCGGGAGATACCCACACGTTTGAGCTTATAACTCGATAAAATAAGGTAAGAACTTTACTGTGACGTGGTTTTGAAACCAAGTTTAGGCCGCAACGTTTGAGAAATTTTCCCTCGTTCTTGCCCCATTTTCAGTGTCTGAATGTAGGCTTCAGAGTGGGTTGTCTTTAAGTTGCCTCAGCTTGCTTAACATTTTATTGAAATTTTTTACACTTTGCCTGCGAACTACTCAAGTTTAGCTTAGAAACATGACCTAAACAAAATGTCTTCAACTGCATTTGTTTCTACGTAGAGCGCCTCTCAAAAACCATCAATTTTAGTCTTCCGATCAACGGCGAAAAGGCCGAGACGGCCTGAATTCGTTTTTTGCCTGTAACAGCGCGAAAATAAAGAATTTGAAAAAAAGAATTGTGTATTTCATACATGTGTACCAAAGCCTTTTCACCAGCAAAAAATAAAGGGAAACTATTTTTGGTCGCGAAATCGAGCGGACCGCTTTTAGCGGGACTGCCACTTAACTTGTGAAATCCTCTTCAAAGAAAATGTCAAGACTTGACATTTTCTTTGAAGGGATTTCACCTGTGTATGCGATTAACTTGCAAGTGACATTGGCTAAAAATGCTGCACAAATTTAAATGAAGCTGGAATAACACAGGTAAGAAACATTACCGTAATTTGTTTTAGTTTCAAAATGTTGTTACATAAGCTGGTCGACTTATGAATGTTTTAATTAAATTTGACAGCATTTATCAACAAAAGAGAGTGCAGCAGTGATGCATAAATTTCCCTCAATTCCATGGCTCAGCAGTTTTGGTAGACGTATAAGTCCAAAATTGTGATGATATATGGACAGTGTTTGAAATACAGTTCTCTTATCAGCATTCAGACTGAACTAAGTATACAGTGTATTCACATTCACAGATAGAACACAGGCAAAGACCATGTCTCCCGAAAACTACCTTTCTTAGTATTTTGAGCAATCATATGCAAGAGGTCTGTGGTTATTTTCTTTCTTGGAGAGGCTATTAAAGACTAACATTTATTAAAGTGATCAATTCTTGGCTCCTTACCTGCTTATTAGCAAAAACCACTAGAATTGCTTTTTTAAGTTCATCTTCCTGTGGTGGAAAACAAAGAATCTACTTAATAACTGTAAACTTTTTATTAAATTTAACATAACCAATCACAATAATTATTCTAATTAATGATTCTTAAAATGATTATATGCTTATTAGTAACTTAATCAGAAACTTACAGAGTTCATGCCCTTTAACCCCCAATACATGTATAAATAAAAATAAAAATATATCACTTTATTTAAGTGTCAAAGATATTTAGCACATGAGTACTAATTGGGGACACTTTCCAGATCTAATTGAAGGGGTGAGTGGAATAAAGCCCTAAGTGAATTCTGATCAACTGCTAACCTCTTCTTCCAGTTTGTCTTGTATACGCTCATATAACAAAAGAAGAATTTGGCCATAGATCAGGAGTCACTTAGGGCCTTATCCCAAACTGGAATAAGGCCCTAAGTGACTCCTGATCTGAAACCAAATTCTCCCTTTGTTACATGAGCATATACAAGACAAACTGGAAGGAGAATCTAGCAGTTGATCACAAGTCACTTAGAGCTTTATTCCACTCACCCCTTCATTATTGTAATTTAGAATGTTGGTTTTTGAGAAGAGGGGAAAATAGGAGCACCCGGAGAAAAACCTCTCGGAGCAAAATACAAATTCTCCTTTCCTGTCCCCAAACATTTATCATATCATTACTGGAAAGTAGCTGTTAAAGTATCAAGAGAATTCATCTTGATTGATCATATCCTTAATTCCCATGACCTCTGACTGATTATGAATTGATATCACAAGGAGAAATTTGATGCTGATCACTATTTGGGTTAAAAGAAACAAATTTTGTGGACCTTTTCCAGGACTTGCAAAGTTTTCCAGAGCTTAAAAAAGGCCAGTATTTACCAGATTTATAGGTCCTGATGGACCCTGGTATTAATTTTCAAAAAGGTATATTCATGTTTCCATACCTCTAACATAGCTATTAACTCCTGTTTGGAGATGCCTATCCTGTCTTTGTCCACGCTATCTACTACATAGATTATTGCATCCGTGTTAGAGTAGTAACATCTCCAATAAGGTCTACAAAAAAAGATTATAAAAATAAATATTGAAATGAGTAAAAGTAAAAAGTAATAATAAAAACATAAGATTCAACTTTTATTATTACCTTATGCTTGTTTGTCCTGAAAAGAAAATGAGAAATATTATTTTAATTATAATTCATCCAATAAATTTAATAGTGTATCAAACGGTGAAAACTACATTTTTATATATAAATGCACTATAGATGTGATTAAAAAAAAAATTCTTAAATCAATTTCCTTACCTCCTAGATCCCAGACTGTTTTCATATTGACATGAAAAAAAAGAACAAAATATTAAATGCCAGAAAAACAACATAAAGACAGACAGTAAATTATTATGCAAAGAGGGCCTCCATTAGGAATTAAACCCATGACGTTTTATTCATACACCAGTCAGATGATGTAACCATCTGAGATTCAGGAAGACTTGTCATGAGCTCCACTGCAACCTTATAAAACCTCTGTGATGCACAGTTCCCTACCTTTATAATTTGTACACATCTATAATGCAAACACTTGGTTCTGTTTTGTATACATTTTAGTTTGGTGTCTTTGGTTTGACTGTGTCTACATGTAGGTAGATTGAGTACTTTGTGACACTAAATTTTTATCGAACTTTCCAAGACCCATTCGAACCATGGTCTAAACTCCTTCTTCTGGTGTTATAATAAGCATCAAAATATGCCTTGCAATTGGCATGTGTACCACTTTCTATTTCTTACAATAACAAAACAACTTTTCTCTTACCTTGAAATTTAAGGTTCTTGTATGTAACTGTCTCGACATTAAATCCTATGGCTGTAAAAAAACAAAACAAAGCTAATAAATTGAAAGCATTACTACAAACACAGTCAAACCTTGCCCTCCAAATGCAGGGATGGAGGGACTCTGTACATTGTTGAGTGGTGGTGTGCCGCTGGGACTCTGAACTCCTTACCCTGCACTAGACAAGCACATACCTATCATACCTATATCAGAGTACCCCGCTTGTCCTCCGAATAATTTTACACCAATCATACATTAAACTTTATTAGCTTCATTGATCAGTTAACAAGTAATAAGTTATTTTAAACAGAAAGTATGCCATAATTTTCATCACTTTAAAGGGGAAGTATCACGGGAATTTTGATGTTTTTTGGTCAAAGCCATTTTACAATACCTTTACTTATTTACAAAGTAATACTAAAACACCAAGAGAGTGAAATCAACCAATTCTTTAAAGAGGAACAAATCATGCTCTGTTCTAACCCATTTTGGAGACGAAAATGGGGAAACTTGAAAAAAATTAGGCTAACTTTTTTCAAGTTTAATACAATTAAATGAGACCCAGTCCGTCTATGACTAGAGACACTAGAGTGCTTTATTTTTCGGTTTCTGATCATACAATATAAGCTTATTTTTTTGCTTTTTAAAATGACACCAAATCCCCGTGATACCTTCTCATATGTTGAGTTTAATTCAATTCAACTTTGTTCTTACTTGGTATTGTTGTAACTACTTCACCAACTTGCAATCTAACATTTGAATGAAGTTTGAGTTAATAAAAGACAAAGAGTATTAAACAATTTGATATTTATTCTACAGAATTCATCCATGGAAGTTAGTTACGGTACCTACATAAACACAAATTAAAACGTACCTGTATAAAATGGTTGTTTTTCCCGCTCCATCAAGACCTAAAATAAGGATTCGTAACTCTTTCTGACCAAACAATGAAGAAAATAAACTAGAGAAGAAACTCCCTGCGTAAAAAATATAACAATCGCTTCAGAAATACTATAAAATATCGCTGAATAAACCCAGAAAACACAAGACATACCCATTTTGAAAGACTTGTAGAAATTCACACGGGTGATTGCGTGGCTGATTTTGGCGTACATCCGTCGTGTTAGCTCCATTGGAAAATGTCCAGAGAATAATCCTTGCCCGAGTGGGATAGGGAAAGTAATATATTGACTTCAGTCAGGTCAAAAACTTCATGATGAAAATAAGAGAAAAATAATTATCACCAGTTTACTTTTCAACTTTTATGCTTTTCTTTGAAAGGGGTTACGTTTCCATCGCTTTAAGCCAATGAACTTTTCTACTTTCTGTTTATAGACAAATGTTACCATCCCCACTCCGGAAATGAGCAATCTTAGCCGAGACAGTTCATGACATTTGTTACGAGCAGAGGTGACCAAAAGAAACTTCCGCTGATCAAATGAATCGGGAGGAGATTGTAGCGACTTTCAAAATGGCGGCGGGAATGTCATGCAAAATGATGCTCGTTCGTTTTGTGGATGTTAGCTGAAAAATTAGTGACATTTGAAATCATAAACGGGTACCTGAAATGGAAGAAGGGCCAGCTAACGAAGAAAAGCCAAGCCTGGAAGAATGGCCCTTGGAAAGAGCTGAGGTGGGTGTACATGTTGGGAAAAGCTGTTAAAAACCGCTTTTTAAGACACTGCAAAAACATTTGTAGCGTTTAGACTGTTGCATAGGGGAACACTGCATGAAAATAACATTTAAGATTGTGCCACTTCAACAACAGTTACAAATAGTATTCAGCTCAGTGAATCCAAACTGTCGTCATCCATCTGATTGACAGATGTCCATCATAATTGCTGGTGTACACGTGACGTCACAGCGGCCATGTTGGTGGTCAAGAACAAAAGCGTTTCTTTCCGCTGGAAACTAAACTCTATTTTCATGCAAATTCTGCAACAAAATTGTATTGTATTGACCACCAACATAGCCGCCTTGTCACATGGTTGCAAACCAAGAATTATAAGCCAGAAGCACAAGCTCATAGTGCTTTTGCTGAGGTTTTAGGTCGTAAAGAAACCCCTAAAATAAACATTTTCATAATTTATTAATCGAGTTCAACACGACACGACATTTGAAACCAACCTGTGCTGCTGCCGTGTAGCATGACAGACATTGTCAAATTTAATTGCCGCACGTGCTGCACCAGCAGGACAGAAGCACAAGTCTGAACTGGGCCTAAATTGGTGGCTTGTTTTTAAAATAAGGAATGTTCATTTGTAACTTTGGCTGTTATTTGGTCATGTTGGCTTGCAGCATATCAGAGGAATTAATAATTCTTGCAAATAAACTTTACAGGGAGGTCAAGAGTCTATGGGTTAACATTTGCTTATAGTAAATTTGTACCAGGGAGATGACAATTTATTGCCTATAGGTTTGGACCGGGATGGTCAACATTTTGGTAGATCCAAATCCACTAGGACACCAGCATGCAAACATTCTGATTTTTTATCAGGTTGCAGTTCAACAACTCTATGAGTTCAGGGATCATTATTTTGAACACAATTCTACTGACAAAGCTTTGCTGAAGAACCAAGAAACTCAAGAAAAATTGAAGGAGACTCTCAATGTTCTGGATTATGTGCAGGGTGAGGAAAACTTGATAGTTGTTTTCACAAGCAATTTTTATTGCATGATTAAAATGTGGACTTCTTTTTTTATTGTTAGAGTGGTAAAATGTAAGACTCTCAAGTTGTTTAAATTAGAGCCCAGGGCTTACATGGCATAAAATAACACAGCATGTAGGAGTATTGCCCTCTCCCTCCCCCTCCCCCTCCCTCTCCCCCTCCCCCTCCCCCTCTCCCTCCCCCTCCCCCTCCCCCTCCTCCTCCCCCTCCCCCTCCCCCTCCCCCTCCCCTTCCCCCTCCCCCTGGATAGAATTCTAGTCCATCACAGGGTTAGTGACCCTACTCTTCTAGTATTATCAAATTGTTAATTTTTAGACATCTTTTTGCCCTGACCCTTCAGGTGCAGGTACAATGTAGAGTGCAAAACAATATTGGAATGAACTATTGATCAATTTATTGTGATGTTTAAGCTTAATAATTATAAGACTAGTAAGTGGAAAACAATATTGATTATACTGTATGTTTGTCTCAGCTTTTTCTTACAATGTAATTATCAGCTCTTTCTGGAACATGTTTTATGCTGCTAATAACCCTCCCCCCACTAATCCCCCCCCCCCTGGATATGAGGCTTGCTGTTAATAATCCCAAGACAAACGCCTTACGAGCATGTACAAGCCCAGGGCTTATAATCAGCATTTTACAGTAGTTAACTAAGTAGCTGAATCAAATTGTGTCCTATGTTTCAGCTTCCAGTGAGGAAACAGCCAGATGTTTGTTTTTGAGAGGAAAAGCTCTAAATGTGATGCCGCACTATAATGCCATGGCACAAGATGCTCTCTCTAAAGCTGTCAAGATGAATCCTAAACTGGTTGAAGCCTGGAACTGCCTTGGAGAGTGTTACTGGAAGAATGGACAAGTGGAGGCTGCTAGAAACTGTTTTGTTGGAGCATTGAACCATGTGAGTTGAAGCATCCAACTGGTTTAGAGAAGGTTATAGGTTAGATTCCTGTCGGGGACTCAGATTTTTTTTCAACATTGCTGATCATAGCAGTACGCAGGACACATGTCATATAATGAACCTTGTATATGGCCTAGCTTGCCATGAGTCTCGTGTAGCTCAGTGATTAGAGTATATCCGACTGGTGTATTATAGGTTAGATTCCTGTCAGGAACTCAGTTTTTTATTCAACATTGCTGATCATAGCAGTACGCAGGATGCATGTCATATACAGGGGTTTCAATAAGAATTGAAGTAGGTAGCTGGCCAAGGTATAATAGGCGGCTGTGACAGATAATGGGCCGTAAGGCCCCTGGGGCCATGCCCCCCCCCCCCCCCAGAAAATTTTGAAATCTAGTGGCTCGGAAATGCAATTTCCAGCATTCTGAGCATGAAATTGAGTGAAATGTAAGACAGTTACAGTTTCAGTAACCGGCGGTGAGAGGCAAAGTAGGCGGAGGTACACCGCAGGTAGCCGGCTTCTATTGAAACCCCAGCATACATGTATATGAACCTAGTATATGGCCTAGCTTGCCATGAGTCTGTCGTAGCTCAGTGGTTAGAGTATATCCGACTGGTGTATGGAAGGTCATAGGTTCAATTCCTGTCGTGGACTCAGATTGTTTTCTTTGTCCCCCACTCATGACATGATGAACATCACATCTTTCTCATGTAAGTCAATGTTCAGTACATGTCAAATATTGGTTTAACTTGAATCCTCATACATTGATTACATAGAACTACATGTAACTGTGGAGACTCCATCCCATGTTAAAATGATGGGGTGATCATTGGAATTTTTTTGAAAAACCCCTGAAAGGTACCAGAATCTTATTTTGTGTGTGGCTCAAATTGATCATCACCCTAAAAGGTAGTCATTCTAAAACAGCACTTGTTATATTCTGCCATATTTTTCAATAATTATTTCCTTCATAACTTCTTTACCCTTTATCCCTCAGGCAAAGAATAAGGAGTCTTTACGAAATTTATCAATGGTTTTGCGACAGATCGGAAAAGGTAAATTATTTATTTGGTTGACAGCTCTTCTAAACAATTTACTATAAATTAGATAATATATTAATAAATGTTATTGTTGTAGGTTAAAATTATTTTAGGTTAAAATTATTTCAAACTAGGTTAATTTTTATTTTGCTTTGTCTGAGATTATGTTAATGATTCTGGGACAAAGGAAAATAAAAATTAACCTAGTTTGAATTATTTTTAACCTAAAATAATTTTAACCTACAACATAATAATTATAGTTAATAGACTGTCTGTTGTAACTAATTTTTCTTTATTAATTTTTGCAGATCAAAGTGAAAAAGTAGAGAACATTAAAACAAGTGTAGAGAAAGCTAAGGAAGCAGTGCAATGTGATGTGAAAGATGGGATGTCATGGTGTAAGTAACTTGAATTTAATTGCTATGAAGTCAAGGTCAGATTCCTTTGCATGCAAAAAATCAAATTATGTGGGCTGTAGCCTACAAATTTGTAACATTAGCCTCAGTCACATTTTAAATAGGCTCTTTAAAATTCTGGTAAAGATAAAATTATTGTTTATGCAAACACTAGCTCTTCTAATTAAGTTTCTTTTAGTTATACTTTTTATTGCATTATCAGACTGAGTAAAGATGATTGCATAGCTATGGTTAGCCAATGATCTTTTTATTTCTTACTTCAGATGTGCTTGGCAATGCATACTTGTCTTTTTTCTTCTGTGGATCACAATCTCCACAGCTCATCAAACAGTGCATGTCTGCATATTCACAAGCTGTAAGTACACATTGAGGAACAGTTAAATACAGGGTTCGACATCTGTTCAGCTGACTCACTAGCTACCATCCAGGAGGCTTGTAACCTTCAAAAATCTACTAGTCCACTACATATTTCAGTAGTCCAAGCTTTCCCAGGCTATTTTTACCCACCTATATTTGCCCCTAGGGGGAAGCTTAGACAGCCAAACTTTGACTGTGTCCGTGTCCTTGGTCGACTGGGCAAGCGGAGAAGTCAAACCCTGAAATATGTACATTTTACCCTTAACCCATTCACACCTGAGGATTTTTACGTTTTTGAGTGATTTTCTGCATACACACGCCCCCTAGGATATCGTGACTTCATATTTGGAGTTACCATTGAAAGTGCTGCTGTTCTAAAACACTGAAGGCTCGAGTTTACTGGAAACGTCATTGTGACGATCTCATTTTGCTTGGTTGATTTGCAATAAAGGGTCCAATATGAATTATCTACGATTTTTGGTAAGTTCACAGCCATTTTTCATCTTTAGTAGCTGCCTGGTGAGCATCATTAAGCTTGGAGGTAGTTCTGAGTCCACTTCTCAATGAAGCGAGTTAGGTGTTGTACTTCGTTTACGAATTTGGCTCGTTGCTCGTTGAACTGGAAAAATGGCCGCCTGGAAACGAAGTGGCTTTGGGACTCGACTCTGGATGAATTTCTCGACCTACCGTGGCATATTTTGGAAGTTGCGACCACAGGAGAATACAATAAGCGCGAAATTTCGGCGGTGGGTTGGAGTGGCTGTGGACTTAGTATAAATATGAAATGTGTGGGGAAAGAATGGAACGCTGTCAAAATTTTTGGCTTTTTCCCAGCATGCAGTGCGGTGGTGATGTTGAAAATCGAGGCAAGGTGAGTATGCACTAGTATAAGAAGCTGTAGCTAGGCCCGAGCAACGAATAAGAGCAAAAAAATTCACTGCTAAGCTAGGACTAGGACTGAATTTTGCTGTAAATGTTGACTTTTGGGTTTGCCACGATGATTTGAATAAAAAAAACTAAAGGCAAAAACGTGATTTTTGTTGTTTTTCTATGACGTTAAAAACGGTAATTTTTGTTATTGTCCAAATTCAAACGCTGATATTCTGCAAAAATCGCTGACTTTTTTGTGTTTATTGGGTATCTCAATTTGAAAGACTTTCTAGTCAATGCTCACAACTGCTAGTTAAGGCAATGTTCGCACGATTGAGAAAGTTACAATTTTTTAAAGCAGTGGAGTCTTGTACGGGCGGTTACGGGCGGTTCAGGTGTCAATGGGTTAACTCAGTCTTTAACTCCCAAGGGTGCCAAAAATCAAAATTCAAGAAAATCCCAAATTTCAGTTTGTAAGATATTGAAAAACAAAATAATGGTATGATGCAAAAGTACTGCTGAAGAGGTTTCATTTGAATGGTCACACCATAGGATTCCATCTACAGACTCAAAAGTTAGAACAAATGGTACCATGCAAAAGTACTGCTGAAGAGGTTTCATTTGAATGGTCACACCATAGGATTCCATCAACAGACTCAAAAGTTAGAACAAATGGTACCATGCAAAAGTACTGCTGAAGAGGTTTCATTTGAATGGTCACACCATAGGATTTCATCAACAGACTCAAAAGTTAGAACAAATGGTACCATGCAAAAGTACTGCTGAAGAGGTTTCATTTGAATGGTCACACCATAGGATTTCGTCTCCAGACTCAAAAGTCAGAACTACACTACATGTCTCCATAATTGACTCTGAAAGTGAAAGGGTTAAGACTTTTTTGTTCCAAACTGAAAATAACACTTGTCCAATATTATTACTGTTTGTGGCCTTCCTTAGTTCTGATTTCCTTTTTTTTTTTACAGTTTAAAGATCCAGTAGCAAGAAATAACCCAGATCTTCATTTCAACAGAGCAATGGTGAGATTTTCTTTTTTTTTAGGGTTAGATTTTATTTTTTCTTACTTTCCCTCTGGACCAGATCAAATTCCTGGTACAAGAACATACCTTTGACCTTTGACTTTATAGGCATACAAGTTTCAGGAGGAATACAAGTTAGCATTTGCTGACTTCAAGCAAGCTGAAACACTGGACCCAGCTTGGACTGAACCTAATGACGAGAAAAATAAGCTGCTTAACCTACTGACAAAAACACTGGACCTAGTGGAAGGAAAGGTATTATTTCAGGGCTTTGCAATTAAACAGGATACCAGACATCAAGTCCTGCTAATTGTTGTACTGTAATATCTGGTACAACATTTATTTAATCTTATTTATCCACATATCGATGAATACCGTAGAAAAGAAAGACATTAAACAGTATCTCAATTGAATTCAGGTAATTATACTCAGGTCTGATGGCCTTGGTAACTAATTTTCTGGTAAAAATGACTAATAGCTCCCCAAAAACATGTCGGCCGACTGTTGGTCAACAGTCGGCCGACAAACGGCCAACAGTCGGCCGACAGACGACCAACAGTCGGCCAACAGACGACCAACAGTCGGCCGACAGACGACCAACAGTCGGCCGACAGACGACCAACAGTCGGCCGGGGTCGGCCGACAAACGGCCAACAGTCGGCCGACTGTTTATAGGCAGGTCTGAGGTAAAAGTGTCGCCCGACAGTTGGCCGACAGTTGGCCGTTTGTCGGCCGACTGTCGGTCACCTGTCGGTTACCTGTTGGCTATCTGTCGGTAAGTTGACATCAAGCTGTGGGTTAACCCATCATCGTTCGTAAGGAAACTGTTTTTGTCCGCCATGTTTTTTTTCAGTCCCAATCCCCTAATATTATTTAAATCCCGGTCAAAGGGTTTTTTTTCCCAAGAACAATCATCGATTGGAACAATCTCTCTGCCGAAACCGTTTTAAGTAAATCTATTGACGCTTTTAAAACTCGACTATTTAGATATATCAGATTTTTAGTTATTTTTATTTAATTCGATTTTATTTATAGTTGACTATTTTTTTTTATTTATTTCGATCTGATCATTAGTTGGTCATTGCTTTCGCACATGTGGTGGCTCCTAAAGGAGCCGGGTTTTTTTATTTGTCGAGAAGATCCTGAATGATAACATCAGATTAGGCGGCCGGGGGAAGACAGTAGAGATTGACGAGTCCATGTTTGGTCACAAGCGGAAATACAATCGCGGTCGCGTTTCGAAAGGCGCATGGGTGTTCGGTATGGTGGAAAGAGGCAGTGGCCGGGCACTAACCTTCCGTGTTCCTGATCGCACAAGAGAAACACTGGTAACACGACTGGTTCAAGAATTTGTCAAACCCGGGACAGTGATTATTTCAGACAAATTTTCACCTTATTTTAACCTGAACACCCTCGGCTATATCCACCTGATGGTAAACCACTCTGAAAACTTTGTCGACCCGTATACTGGAGCCCATACGAACACTATAGAAGGACTGTGGGGTCAGGTGAAAAGAAAGCTGAAAAGCATGATCGGCACCTTCAAGAACAAACTTCCTGGCTACCTCGATGAGTTCAACTGGCAGCGTCTGTATCCGGGAGACCGCTTCGAGAATATGTTGCAGCACATCGCAGAGCTCTACCCCGTTAACTAAGAATACTTGCGGGTATTCCACAAACAAACGGCTCCTTTAGGAGCCACCAAATAAAATAAAAGTTTTTGACCAATGCATTTAAGTATGTTACTTTTTATTGTCCCTCATAACTAGAATAGAATATAATATCTCTTCTTTCTTTCTTGGTGACCTCAAAACCTGCGGTTAAACTGAGGTAAAAATGATGTGAGAATCACGATACACATTAAGTATACATAAATGACGAGCGAAATTGACCAGGCTCGCAATGCACTGTTGGGCGATTCGGACTCGTGATCTAAACCGACCTTTACTGCGTGGTTTTGTTTATGTTTTAACTTAACAAGGTAAGACAAGTGACTTAATTTCAGTGTTTATTGAATTTTGTTCAATAAAGCCTGGCTATTTGTATGAGTTAGTCATCTGTCGGTAAACTGTTGGTGAACTGTCGGCCGACTGTTGGCTGTTTGTCGGCCGACTGTTGGTCGTCTGTCGGCCGACATGTTTTTGGGGGAGCTATTAGTCATTTTTACCAATTTTCTAACCTCGGGAGCCCTGTCAATAACATTTCATGAGACAATTTTCTAAAATAGTAATTTCTGTGGAGCAAGCTCTCCAACCCCTCTAGAGGGCTGGTGTCTTAATCATGCCTGATGCTGAAAACAAACATCAAGTCTACTACTTTTCAGAGACAATCAGGTTTAACCCTATAACCCCTAACCCTAAAAAAAAGAGCTGATTTGAGTCCTATTAATAAGGATTCAGATTTTTTGAATAATAAGTTAAGATGAGAAAAAAAATTATATATAGAAAATTGTCCTAACAGTAAAAATGATAAGATGAGAGTGATCGTGATAACATAATTATTACGAGCATGGAGATAAAGGAATCCATCCCATTCATTTCATGCCTTCCAATACGAGGACTCACCTTGCTTCCCACATAAAGTTCAGCACTGGGAAAGTGTCATATAAGGTTGTATATAATCATGTAAGTTGGTGAATTTTGAGCTCAGAATGAAATGGCAAGATAAATGTGACCATATGTCACGGGCATAGGGACAAAGAAAAACTCTGAGCCTCAGACCGAATTGAACTTGTGCCTTCCAAGTAACGAGCAGGCACACAATTCGTTGAGCCAATCCAATTATGATTTCCATCTGATTTTGTTGTGATTTCTGTCTGTGTGCAGGGTAAATTAAAAGCTAAGAGACTCCATTCCATGGTACAGACTCTGGGTTCCTCTGAATTGGGTCCTTATGGCGGTGGTAGTTACACCAGTCCGTCAGGTCAGACTATCCAGCTTGAACTTGTTCCAGTTTCCAAACTGGTTTCTGGTGCTAATGCTAACAAGGTGACGGTTGGAAAAGTTGTTGGTTTTGTTCCAATGGATGACCCTGTGCCATAGTAAGTGTTTTACCCTTGTTCCATGAGCAGCAAAAAACAAACAGTGCTATAGTAATAGAGTAGAAAGTACTGCTGCTATAAAGCTTTCTTTTAAATGGTCACACCACAAGAAAGTCCTTATGTGGTGGGGTGTTTAACAGGTTACACTGTACACTGTTAATTGGTAACCTGCTACATCATAACAATGACCATAACTTGTTCAATTACAACTATGCATTTAATCATTTGTTTGATACCATTATTGTAGCATCAACTGATTTAAGAATGGTTTTGTTGATCCATCAAAGTATAAGTGATGATGGAAAATGCTGGGAACTATTGTGAGCCACTTTAAAATGAAAAGTATTCACTCAACAATTATTTTGAAATAAAAAGGTTTGCAAATTAAAATAGAATGATGAATAAATATACCGTAAAAACGTTCTCTGGCTAAAATGTTTTAAAAGCAAGCTTTTGGCTGCGTGTTAGTATGCAGTTTTCAAAAGGTGAAAGATAGATCCTAGCTATGGTTCTATAATTTTCTTAAAATAAAATACAGTGTAGTTGTGGTATGTTTGTTAAAGGAGAAGTTCACTCCAGAAGGCACTCTTTTTTTCTTTCCACAAATAAAAGTACATATAGAGATAGGATGCTGAGCAAAGTTTCAGCTTCTAAAGAGCTTCCAATCCCAATTAAATCCTTGTACAAAGTAGCCCAAAAATCATTTTGAACGCCGCCATTTTTTAACCATATTTAGCAGCCTGGCCTTGAAATGTGACATCATTCCGTCCAACTTGAAGTGACTCGTTTTGTTTACTATACTGAAATCATGGATTAAGAGGGTTATCAAGCGTCCCGGTCGCATTTCTCGAAATTCACCAGAATTTTTCTGCCCGTTAAGGCCCAAAGTTTCTTTTCTCGAAAGAGTATGAGTTATCTTCCTGAGATTTTATACGGGCCCGAGTTTTTTTAACAATCGCAGCATCGTACATGATCTTTATCAGACAATAATTCTTCGCTCTATCGCAGACACAGAAGAAGAAGAAAACATTAGAGATGGGAAAGGAAAAGGTAAATTCAATAGAAATGTATCCGGCTTATAAGGGGCTTTGAAGAGATGTGAGATTTAACACCGGCACAAACTGGAAAGGACTGAAATAGTTTCTCAAGCCGAATAATTTTATATTTATTTTGCTTCGGCGTTTTTTTATACACAGATCGATTTGTTTAGGTCTTCTGTACAGAATGAGGTGAGAGATGTTTCAAATCAATTTCTTCTTTCACAAGCTTTTAAATGTTTTTTTTTTTCTGAAATTAGCATGCATCGCCAACGCTTTCCGACGTTTTTATTTTATTCCGATTCCTGTTATTGAATTAATATTAGGATTGATAACGATTCTAAAGCAAATTTCGTCGATAAGGTGATGATGGAAGTCTTTTGATTCTCGTAATTTATTTCGCAAACGGGAATAAGCTAAACGTGAGCATGTATTACCAAATTTATCATTTGACAGAAATAGCTAAAAGAAACTGCATAGCAGCGTGCGTGTCGCGTTTCAACGCAAAAATTTGCATAAAGGCATAGAACTGGACAAGGTCAAAATATTTTAACACGCACTGAAAATAATAACCACAAAGACTACTTCATTGAGACTGATGTGAAACGGATATTATTGGAAGAAATATATTTCTATGTTCAGTTTGCTAGTGGAGTTTTCTTTCAAACTAAGTCACTGCTGAATGTTGCGATTCCTGTTATTTACGTTACAACAAAAACACTGGGAAGCGAAACAGGAAAACACTGAAATTCCAAACAGTTCGAATAAACTATGTACATATGACAACCGGCTGGGAAGGAATTGTACTTATACAAAAAAAATTGATTACAACTTGTTGTTCAGTTTAATTCACAGTCAACTTACTCCCACAAATCCGACCATATATAAAAAAAATCCCCGAACCCAAATAAAATTCATCACTCGAACGATACAATTTCAGTCTTTACCTACTTGCGTCGCTGTTCAGAAAACTTTCATATAATCGCTACCAACGTCGTTGAAAGCTAGATTAAGTTTGATTGAATTTATTTACCTTTTCCTTTCCCGTCTCAAAAGTTTTCCTTTGTTTTGTTAAGGAGTAAAGAATTATTTTCTTGAAAACCGGGTTGCCGGTTCGGTGCTGCGATGTGGTAAAAAAAAATCCGGTCGATAATCATATAAAATAACTCATTCTGTTTCGAGAAAAGAGAAACTTTGGGCTGAAACATAAATTATTAAAGGGCAGAAAAATTCCGGTGAATTTCGCGAAATGCGGCCAGGACCCTTGATAACCCTCTTAATCCATGATTTCAGTATAGTAAACAAAACGAGTCACTTCAAGTTGGACGGAATGACGTCACATTTCAAGGCCAGGCTGCTAAATATGGTTAAAAAATGGCGGCATTCAAAACGATTTTTGGGCTACCTTGGACAAGGATTTAATTGGGATTGGAAGCTCTTTAGAAGCTGAAACTTTGGTCAGCATCCTATCTCTATATGTACTTTTTATTAATGGAAAGAAAAAAAGAGTGCCTTCTGGAGTGAACTTCTCCTTTAAGTAACATTCCTGTAACATTGCTTCTAATAATTTAATTGATTATATTTAATTTTTCTTTAATTAATTTTTCAGTATCTTTGCCATGGTTGACAGTGAAAATCATTGTTTGCCAGTCACAGTTTATAACATGGCTGTAGGAACTGGGTTTGCTGTTGGAGATTCTGTTGCAATCCCCGAACCCTTCTGTCAGAAAAATGATTTCACTGAAAATGGAAAGGTCTCTGGATACACTTTATTATTATATTGTTGTTCCTACTTATACTAATGTCTTTGTCTTTATTTGCAGGGCTTGACACAATTAGAGGTTAACTTGTCATACACCATTGAAAATAACCTTTCAGTCAACATTATCTTAATTGAAAAACTGTCCCTTTTTGGCCTTGAGAATTTTGTTTAAAATTGACCTGATTGATTTAGACACAGGAGGTCTGAGCTTCTGTTTCCTGTCCCCTAGTCACCCCACCCCCTTTCCTTAGGTAGCTCAGCTAGACTCTTTGCTGCACTATTTCTAGGTGTAAACCACATTTTATACTAGCAGTAATCACAGATTATGGAGACGCATTCGAAGGAATTTCCGGCGGAAATGAGCCCCTGAAAAAAAAACAATAGGGGCGGCCATTTGGAAGACCGTCTACCAAAAAATCTCAAATTTTACTGCACATAAACCACAGGACAACCAACACGAAATTAGGATTGCGTTCTTCGAACGCGATCATGCAATATTCAGTTTTTCTCTATTTTCCTTCCCTTCTCCTTGGGAATTCTAATTCCCAACCTCTGTTTTCCCACCTGCTATAGACCTCTTGCCCCCTTTTGTCATTGATTCCCCCTCCCCCCACCCTTACTGTGACCCTGTGGTTAAATCCTACAGCGTAGTAACTTTTCAAGCTTAATTTGAGCTTGAGTTTGTCCTTTGTTGTGTTGTGTTGTTTCGGAAAATATCCATAACTACCCACCCCTCTGGAAATTCCAATTTAGCTTGAGTCCATACTTTCCTTTATAAACCTATGCTTTTGAGACCTCTCATCCCCTTGGAATTGCCATTAACCTTCCACGGGGGAAGTACGGGTATTTTCTGGAACTAAACAATTTAAAATAACTGGCCAATGGACCAGTACACCACAAAGATTATTGTGAATTTATGCACAGAACAGGAACTGTTGTGGAATAGAATCTTGCTGTTGGAATTCAGCCAACTTAAGCCTCTTGCCATTTGAAATGATAACCCATCTGCTTTGGAAAGTGTCATATTCGAGTCATAATTTATCATCTGGAAAACTCATAATAATTATTTAATGAACGCTTGCCTGATAACTTTTGTTGTCTTTTGCAGACATTCAAGTTTTTGTCCATTCGAGTTGACAATCCAGTTGTTTTGGTTGTGAACAAGAAAAAGCTTGGTGCCAACAGACTGGCCCCTTCAACTCTCCTGGTTACTACAAAGAGCGAGTGAATTGATCAGTGAATGATCTGTTTCAAATGGCATGGAGTAAAAGCGCATCCAATATTTTAAAAAAAAATCCATCCCCTGTAAAGAACTGACAAGCAAAGTAGCTGGTTAATATGACAAAGTAGGTGGTTATTTTCTTTTGCAGCTTCTTTTGACAACCCTGAATGAATGTTTGATGCAAGCTTTTGATGAGCTGATTGTATCAAATTGCATTTGGATGAAGTGCTCTGACTTTTAAAGAGAACACTTTCATATATTGGAGTACAGTCAAGCCTCATATTTAGTGAACATCCTTGCAGCAGGCCATACAAGGTCTTGGGATCATTTTTACTGTAAAAGCTCTAACATGCCACGAGGGGCTAATAGTTATTTAACTTCAGGCCTGAAGAAGAACAGGAGTGTTGGGTTTGGCCACTGCAACTGAAAAGAAGAAAATCAGGTGTTTCTTACTGGTTTACAACAACAACATGGACATCGAAAAACCTACAGACTCACTCTGGCTGACACATGCGGTGGGGTGGGTGGGGGGTGGGGGGGGGGGCAGGTGGGGTAGAGCTTAACAGAGTTTTTTTAAATTTTACTCAACTAAATCTCATCCTTTTAACAGAGCTTTTACTGTTGGTGTGTCAACTTGTTGTGTTCAAGTGTGTGGCTGGGACCATGGCTCAGTTAATGCAAACAGAAAGAATAAATACTACAAATGTTTGACAGTCACTATAAGAGAAAAATTATAGTTTGATCTTGGTATTGCACGAGTATAAGGAAATAAATCAATTCAAGCAAACTGAAGTGATATAATAAGATATATATATAGCCAAAAGTTCAGGATCACCTTCATAGCATTTTCATAGCTCATGTTTGTAATAAAAAACTGCTGTCGTGTATTAAAGTGCTTATCTCATCAAAGTACATCAAAGTACACAGATTGTTTGTAATATTAATTGTGGGTCACAATCTGTAGACCACAATTTGCAACTTTTTGAGGAATTTATATTTCTTCAATCGCATATCCGTTGGCTGTCTTTTGAACTTTTGTGGATTTGAATCTTGTACTCTGGGCAAGAGCATGCAATTCGCAAAGTGACTACTAATTTCTTTATTTTCTAAAAATCTTTGCGTTTTTGCACCAAAACAACTCCCTTGTTTAAAATAAAATACTGGCAAGTCTATGTCGATGTTACTGCAAAAAAAGAAAGTACCTTTTGGTCTGTTAAGTCACTGAGAAAGTTTTTGCGCAGTGCAATTCATTTTAATATATTCTTTTAATTTAATAGCATCTGCAACATCTGTAACGGACTGTAACTGATACTGCCATAGGAACCGTTTGGAAATTATCTAGGTCCATTGATTGATTGAAGTGGTATTTTATTCAACATTCTTCACGAAAATAAAACTGCTCTTTCTCGTCGGAGTTACATGTATTTACTTCATAATATTGCATTTATTTTCAGTGCAGCGTGTTCCGTGCTTTCTGAGAATTATACGTGTTTGCGTGACCTTAGCCAAAAATAACATCTGACGGATTGAAAACCGAAAACATCAGATATATTAGTAAGGGACAAAACCCCGGGAAATTCCCAGCTGAAGAGGGGATTCCCGGAATTCGATCCACTGTTTGTGATTGGCTGAAAAATCAAGGGCGCGCTTTGTTGTGGATTACATCAGTCATGTGAGGAGCTGTGACGTGATCCGGCCAAGCACAGCCAATGATAAGTGAAGATTTAGCGCGGGTTTCTCAGAATTGGGGGGTTTTCACCGAAAAAAACATACAATCGGGGAGTTTGTCTATTAAATTGCTAATAAATTCCGAGAATGGAACTGTCTGGGCGCATAAGAAGAGGGCAAAGCGAGCGTGAGAAACATTCTGTAGCAGTCTTCTTCGACGATAAAAGGTAAATTTTGTTTCTTCTTTAATCGAACAATTTATCTTAATGTTGCGTTTTCGAAGAATCGAACGTGACGTTTTTTCATTCAAAGTAAAACACATTACTGTTATTTTTTACGCGAAATAGAAGACGCACAACGGGATTAAATCGGTCGAGGGTCACTGTTGTTGAAATCAACTAAATTCGTTTACTGCGAAGTAACGTTAAAACAAGTTTGATTTAAATTGTTATCTTCTGTTATTTTGTACATTACACTTGTAAAGTACAACTTTATTTTTCTCTTTAAACCCTGGCCTTGTCATTAAAAGCGCGCTACGTTAGACCAGCGAGCGACCTCGAAATAACACGCCGCTTAAATGATCGTATTGTTTCTTGCAGGTTTTGCAAACATGTCCGACAGCTCTTTGTTCGACGCACCGTTTCGTCCGATGGGCCTAACGGTAAGTGAAGACAGTTGTGTACGTGTACATGTAATTTAGAAGGTGTAACATGTTTGTTACGAGAGCATGCCGATTTCTTTTTAGGCACGTTTCTCATCCCGATGCGATGTTTGTTTACACATGGCATTCATTGGAGGTGAAAATTATGATTTGTAATATCACAGACTTGATTAAAGATGTACTACTTCGTGTCGTCTCAAAAATTATTAATAAATCGCAGCAGTACATTTTGAAAATCGTTTTTCTTTTGCTTAACTCCCAAAACAACTACTTTATTTAGCTCCATCCTTCACTGATAACACTGTTCAATATTTTTTAGTGATCCACCCACAAAGCCAAAGGAGATATCACAGATTACTTAGGACAGTGTTTAATGATGTAGTGCTTTACAATATATTTTGGTATCCCGTTTCTTGTTGCTGAAAATTACAAAGGCCTTAAAAAGAAATTCGCTAGAAATTCAACATTAAATATGCTAAGTATGATTTTTGATTCTTGGAAAGAAACATTATTGATTCAAAATAAGCTTTCATAAAAACCTATCTCAGAAGTTTTGATCAGGCATGTATAACCTTTAGATCATGCAGGTTAAACCTTGGTTTTATTTCCTTATTCTTTTAACTAATGTATTCATTCAAAACCTACAACAATTTTTCTTTTACATATTTTAAAGAATTTGATTAATAGAGCATGTAGCATCGCTTTATAGTCTTTGTTAATGCTGATGACAATGCGCCTTGTTTTCGTTGTTATGCATGACAACATTTAACATGGTCAACTAGGTCACGTACGGTATATTTGCCATTCATCTCAGTAAAAAAACAACTGCTATTAAAATATTCAAATGAATGGTCTCAATATGATCTCAAATGGAAGAAAATAAACATTAGTAAAATACAAGGATGTTTTAATTTAAAAGAACTGAAATTATTTTTTAGGATAAATGTTATTATAGTAAGCTGAGCTGTCCAGGGTCAAATAAATAAGAATGGCTATGTGAATAAAACAGACGAGCATTTTCGCTGTCTGTAACACAAAAAATGCTGCAAGAAAATGTATGTTGTTGTTGTCATGAGACAAAAATAACATGTCAGCAAAATAAGATATAATATTCTAATGTTTTTAACAGCACTTATGAAAAAGAAAAATACCATATTTCCTTGAAATAGCACCTGCAAAACTTGAATCAAATTTCATAATTTGCCTATAACATAAATTAATGGGCTTAATTTTTGTGGATAATTTATTGTGTTTGATGGTTAACTGGAAGGAAATTCAACTTAATGTGTGTGCTGTTTCCAACTTTTTTTATTGGAGAAGGATTGGTTGTTGTATCAGAATTTATGAAACTAAGGTGGTGCTTTTTTGAGGGAGGGCACATGTCCATTGAAAATGGACTCTTCATTGAGGAAAAGAAATGAAGAAATAGTCTAATAATAGTCTGTAATAGTCTAATGAAAAGCACAATGTTATTTGGTAGTTGTTTACGCTTTAGAGACTGATTGACAATTTGGGAGTGACAATGGCTGAGTTAGGTATCATTTATGGCAGATTGTTTTCTTGGAAAATGTTGGAAAGCAAGTTATTCAGTTGCACTCAAGCAGGAACACGTCCCGTGAAAACATGACCTTATATGGTATCAAACATGCCACGTAGGATAGGCCATCAAACATTTGATGTTCGGCAACCCATTACAGGAACTTTCCCTTTTGAAATGAGTTTGTTTGTTACTGAAATTTAAATGAACAGTGCGTCATCATGACTGTGATAAATCCTGTTTAACATTCTCACAAACTTATCTCATGGCATCACATGTCTGTATAATATACGCCAAATTGAAGAAATATTGTCTAGAAAAAGCATGAACCATAAAGGACAATAGAATTCTGGGAACAGAGCAAATTATTACGGCTTGTTAACATTCTATTTATGGATGAGTTTGAGCATACTTGGTTATGAAAATGTCAATTTATCTGAGAACACAAGAACTTTTTCCATTTCCCAGAAAATGATTCGGTTCATGTTTCTACTTCTGACCTGACAACGTTTGCCTAATGCACATTCAAACTGTGAATTGAACCCTTTCACTTCCTGAGAGAGTCAATTATGGAGACGATAAAAATTTTATTGCGTAGTTCTAACTGTTAAGTTTGACAACGAAATCCTATGATGTAACCATTCAAACAAAACATCTTCGGCATTTTTTTTGCATGGTACCATTTGTTTTTCAATATTCTGCAAAATGAATTTTGATTTTTGGCACTCATGCATAAGAGTTATAAAAGGGTTCAATTAAGCTTAGTGATGATCCGCATGATGTTCAATGCCTGCCTAAGTCATGTTGTCACACTACACTACAGCTGACAGTGCTGCAAGATCCACAATAGTGATCATTTTCTTTTCTTTCTGCAGCCTCCTGGTCAACTTTCATTGCCAATGTTGAAGTCGTGGTTGTCATCATATGGGTACCCTTCCACCACTGCTGGACCTATTGTAGCAACCACAATCACAATAGAAGCCATTCAAGATCTGCTGCATGCAAATGGATTCCCCATAGAGGGTACATGTATGTTTTGTTATTTTTTTATAATAAGCCAGTTGTGATAAAGAAACAAGAATCAGTTGCAAATGACACAGAGCTTTTTAATGAGGTGTTCATAAATTGGGGATTTTCTCATTGTGGGATTTATTAATACAATATAATCTGTGTGATGGGAGTGGCATGGAGGTGTGATAGCTTAGACTGATATGCTGTTCAATTACTAGTAAAAAATACAGTTATTTAATTCGAAATAAATAATTTTCTTGTACCTGTTATTATTCCTAACAGCTCCCTGCAATAATGTGGATATGTACACAGGGCCATTTGACGACACACAGTTTGACGCAGTTGTGGATGTTGAAACTTGTAATGATGGCATGGATACAGGTACATCAGCATTTGTTTATATTTTCACTTGTCTTATACCTCCCTGAATTGGATGATACATAAATGTACAAACAGTCGACACCTTAATACAAAAGCCAGCATTGGTAGATTAAATTAATGACAGTCAATGTAGCAAGTATGCAATACATACATATTTCTGAATCTCAAACCATATAGGTTGCAGTTAAATTAAATGAGTGACTTTAATTGAAGTGTTCATGTCAGAGAGGTTGCCATCTTAGAGGGGGTCTGTTTAAAAGGGGAGTCAATCTTAGAGAGCTATCTGTCTTAGAAGGGCGTCTATCTTTGAGAACTGCATGGCCATCTGAGAGAGCTAGCTGTCTGTGTTAGAGAGCTGTCTTTTTAAAGAAAATTGACTGTAAACTTACACCATAACATGATCTCCAAGTATTCTCAATTCCCTTACTCAAGGACAAGGTAACTAATTTTTAAAGGCAATCTTTAAGTTCTATTTTGTTTGTGTTAATTTGCTATCATTTTTTCTTTCTCAGAACTCAAGTTCACAGACCTGGACACTTGTTCTGAGTATGGGTACTGTGGATCAGACTTCTCAGAAGATGACATGAACTTATTCCAAGGTAACTGAAAATAATATTATTTGTTGCAGTTACAATATTGTCTTAGTATTCTATTGTATTAAAATCCTTTGTTGGTAATTTAATCCATTGTGATATAGGACTGTGTTCCTCACTGGAAACCTAGTTGCGATCCATTTGTTATAAAAATTTAATGGCCTTTTTTCCTTCACAGATCTGACGTTGAGTCCTGACTCGCCTCTGCTTTCTGATTCTGCTGATATTGATTTTGGATGTGACTCAGGAATTGAAGCTGAGATGGATGAACCTCATGGTAAGGCTGTTGTCTTTATATTCCTTATTTTGCTATGTTTAGGTTTTATTTTGCTCTGAACTCTTCATCAGTGATTCATTGTTGTTTTAAATTCAACGGTAATTGTAGCTAATCAGAGCAATCCATTTGTATCTTTGTATTAAAAAGTCTCTTTTATACATCTTAACTCAGTCAAATGTCAAATGATACTGTTAAAGAGTTTGATCAAAAATAGTCTGTAGTTTGTTGTTTCATTGTTTGTTTGTTTTTAATTTTATTATATATTTTATTTAAAACTTAAAGATGGAGCAGAAAATGAGAAAGAGAAAAAGGAGAAATCCAAGAGTTCTGATGACAAGAAATCTTCTAAAGATTCAAACCAGGAGGGAACTGATGTTAGCCAGCAACAGGATGCATCAAAACCACAAACAAGTAAGTGTTAAAATCATTGTAGAACATTATGTAGTAATTTAATAATGTTGCTTTTTGATTGGGCAACATGGTTGGAGCAATATTGGTAAGATCACTTAATATGCCCCTCAGGGGTGTCCCAGGTTCAAACCATCCTGGACATGGCATCATGTGTATGTTAAGTCATGCCTTAATGCCTTAATACTTGGGGAGGGAGGGGAGGGGGGGTGGACATGGAGTGATGTGTGTGTTGAGTCCTGCCTTAATACAATACTTTAATACTTGGGGAGGGATAGGGGGTGGACATGACGTGATGTTGCATGGTGTCATGTGTGGTTGAGTATGTCTCATCTTAATACTTCGAGTGTGGAAGGGGGTTTCTTGGTTTTCAGCTTTTCTTCTACATGTATCTGTACAAACCAACTTTTCCAAAGTCCAGTTCAATCTGGATATCAAAGAACTGCATGAAAACCATTTGTGGAAGATACAGCTAACTTTCATCTCTTATAGTTGGTGTATAGTTACTGTAGCTACATGTATTTTAACCTTGATTGATTGCCCTTTTATTGTCCATATTAAGGAGGTTTGACTGTAATTAATTTTAAACTTACTTTTTTTATTAGAAAACAAAAAACCTGGTGAGAAGACAAGCAAAAAGACGGAAGAGTATAAAGATGAAGCAGATGATGAAAACAAAGATAATGATGATGCCGATGATGATGATGGTGAGGATCAAAGTTGATAACAGCTCAATTTTATATCATGTTCTATCAAGCAAATGTTATCACAAGGCAGTAAAAGAATGAAAAAATTAACATCTCTAACACCATATCATGATGTGCTACGTCTACTTGGTATAACCATATCTTTGTTTCTTGCTTCCAGATCTTCCACACTTTAATTGTCAATACTTATGGGAATTTCTCCACCACATTCTGTTGGAAAAACACAACAAGTACATTGTGTGGAAAAACCAGACCAAAGGAGTGTTTCGCCTCATTGATCACAATGGCTTGGCACGCCTGTGGGGAAGACAGAAAAACAGGAACAACATGACTTATGAGAAATTAAGTCGTGCCCTCAGATACTATTACAGCAAGAACATCCTCAGAAAAGTTCCCGGCCAGAGACTGACATACAAGTTTGTTCGCAATCTCGATGGAAAGAAGTATCCCTTATAAGCTGGGCTAACTTTTGAATCTGTCATAATGACATTATGATAAAAAGACAACAAATGAACATTTTGTAAAGAGATAGTCTGAGCATATTGTAAGTAGAGTTTTAGTGGTTAGTGCATCAGGCTTTTAACCTGAAGGTTGATAGTTTGAAACAGTGTCTACTCTATTGTTAACATGTCCATAATAAGCTCAGACAATTTGCTCTGGATGCACAATAATGTCTCTCTCCACCAAGCTGTACAAACATGAACTTAGACTTGGTTTTCAGCAAATTGTTAGGAAAATCTGACGAAATGCTGGGGGTAACCCTGGCTATGAAGTACAAGCATCTCATCCAGGGGGAAGTTATGATGCTCCTAGTTGTTTCAACCAAAGAAACAAGAAGAGCTTAGAGTCTGGTTTTATGCATAAGTGTATGTATGTTCTTTTACTGGTATCTACCATTTTCAGAGAAAATGATTTACAGGAGATTGTAGATCAGACAATTTTCAGTTATGTATAACATATTATGAACTACATTCATTCAAAACTCTGCAGTTGATCATGTCTTTCGGCTTATATGACTTTAAAGATGCTACTCATGCAGCATCAACCATTTACCAAGCGCACTTTCATCATCCACGGACAGGAAACGACTGCTCAATAGCTTTCATTTGAATGGTCACTCAAAAGTTGACTATAGATTGACAAGGACAATTCTGGGACCATTTTAGTGTAAATATGGGTCCATATTTTAGAGCAAATAACCTTACTTGTGCCCTTCCTTGCATCAACATACCAACCACAAGTTTGTAAATAACAAAATCATTAAATCATGCCATCAGATGGTTTATTATATGACATTGTAAAGTTTGTGTTACATATTTGGTAAATAAAGGTTAAATTATTTAAAACTGTCTGGTTCTGTTGTTACATGTAGTTAACTTGGCTTTTAACTCCCAAGAGTGGTGTGGGGGGGGGGGGGGGGGGGGGGGGGGGGGGGGGGGTACTCTCATATATGAGCAATATGGTTATGTGCTGCTGTGAAGGGTATGGTTTTTAAGCAGTTTAGACTGGAATATGGTATAGCAATCAGAGATTTTTGTTCTAGAATAGGGTATCATTTGCCAGGAAACTGGTAAGTGGTGTGAAGAATTTTAAAGTCAGTAGAATAAGAATTGAACCTCGAAGAGGAAGCCCGGGGGGTGTACTCCCTTATATGACCTATACGGGGACGTGCCGCTGGACAGGGTATGGTTTTTGGCATTTTTGTTCTGGACAGGGTATATAATTTAACGTGAGTCTGTCCTAAACAGGGTCTGAATCTGTCCTAAACAGGGTATGGTTCCAGTTACTTTAGCGCTGGTGGCGACTTACCTTGTCGTGATTAGTATATTCATGCGAAGGAGAAGTCGTTTTCTTTTCAAAGGATCCGTCTACCATTTTTTAAAGCTCAGAACAATAACCACGCTCGAGCCGTGTCCTAGACAGGGTCCTAAAATAGAGGGTGTTGTCCTACACAGGGTAGGTATTTTCGTTTATTTTCGTCCTAAACAGGATCAGGGTCTCAGACCCTCAGCGGCACCCCTATACCCAAAAATTGGTCAGGTACCCCCCCCCCCCCCCCCCCCCCCCCCCGGGAGAGGAAGAGCCTTTCCTAAACAGAAATAAAATCATTGCAGTAACAGCAGTTTTGACAGATGGTTTCCATTAAAAACACTATGGTTCTAGATAGCAAGTCTGGGATAGGGTAGGGATTTTCAGTGTCTTAAGTCTACACAGGACGAAATAATGAATTTACTAATCTTTAAGAGAAAATTAAATTTTACTTAAAGGTATCGAAAATCTTTAAGTTGAGACGTAAATACTCTTAAATGTATTAAAGTAAGTAAGTATCTTTAATATGTGTTTAAGAACCTTTACGTTATCTTTAATTCAACTTTTCAACAACTTAAAGACCCTTAAAGGCAACTTAAATTGTTCATTACTAGCTTTAAGTGTTGTCAAGTAAAGGCTTATTTAAGTAATTTACGGTGCACTTAAAGATAGTCGAAATTGTTCTTTAAGTTTTCTTTAATGAACCTTTACTTGCACTTAAAGTCGTTATTTCGTCCTGTGCTAGTATAGGGTTACAAAATCAGCTGAACATGGTTTGGTATAGGATAAGGGTTTCAGGGTTCAAGCAGTACACCCCACCCAAAAATATACAGAGTACTACCTCCCAGATCCATTCCCCACGTAGAAGATCATTGGAACGTTTTTAAAGGAACATTGGAAGCTAAACTGGAAATTCCAGGGGAGTGGGGGATTTAAACCAAAAAAAATTGGGAGTGATTGGGAGCAACCAGGCATTCAGACAGTGGGAGCAAGGGACAGGTGGCTCAAAGTAATATTGCCTCGTTTTCTCTGCTCCTTTGCGTTCCAGTTGTTAGCTGCTCCCTGGCTACACAATCTTAATATGGTACTTTGCGAAACGAAACGAAACGAAACGAAATGGTACTTTGCGAAACGAAACGAAACGAAATGGTACTTTGCGAAACGAAACGAAACGAAATGATAACTTGAAAGATACGCTTAGCTGTAAAGCAACAAAGTAAAAGTTAACATAAGACCAAATAGCGCTGCTTGATTGGTAAGGAATTCTACTGTTTTGCGGCAAAATAGCGCCAAGTCTTATACTAAGTCTTTTTTAAGCCAAGTCTTTTTTATTGGGTTCTTAGATTATTCTTTAGTCTTAGTTTTCGTGTCAAACCGCGAAAAAAATCTTGTAGCTCGAGTGAATAAATCGAGTAGCAATGAAGTGAAATATCACCATCACAAAATGGTGTAAACTCAGAACAACACACTTCAAGCTTGAAGACCGACATGCTGTAAAGCTAGTTTGCAGGTATTGTACAACATAAGACAAAACTAAAATTAAACAGAAATATATCAGACAGACCATAGCCCCATTTACACGACATTCATTTTGGGTCCGGCACTCCTAAATTTTGGCACGCGGGCCGATAATTTTGGGCACGGCCCGCTTCATTTACACGTCAAAATATGTTCGATTTTTTTCAATGTTCATTTCTGAACGGCACCCCGAAAATGAGAACGGCACTCTTAAATTTGCGGGCCTGACCGGTCTCATTAACAGCGGCTCACAAAGTTCTTCGCTTGTCCCCGGGGACATTTGGGTTGAAACTTATATTAAAACGACCACAAACCAAATCTTGCTGTTTTTAAGTACTTAGAATAAAAACTATAAGGAGGAAAAACAGCGAAGAAAAAATATACAACTAGAGAACCAGGTTTCTCGATATTTCGGACAGTCAAGCTGTCCTTCTTATATCCCCTGAAGAAGGACAGCTTGGCTGTCCGAAATATCGGGAAACCTCAAGTTCTCTAGTTGCATATTTTTTCTTCGCTGTTTTTCCTCATTATAGTTTCCATTCGGGTTCGCGGACGCGGGTTGTTCAAAATGGCGGATACTCGAGTGCGAAAAGCAATTTTATCGCTTTATGCCTTTAAAAAGCGAAAACGACCAACACAACTGAGGAACGAAGCAAGGCCATCGCTTGTACCACTCTTCAATAAGGCATTGAAGCGGCGACAGTACGGCCTGATGCAAGCTATTTTGAGCTGTTTAAACCCTCCGCGGTTGAGAGATGTGTGAATGCACCCGCATTCTTTTGCCTGGTTCGACATGGTCGAATCACGTTTTCCGGATGAACTGTGGTACTCAAACTTCAGAGTAACCCGTGGGACATTTGAATATATTCTCCATGAGATTTGTGATGACATATCTCGTCAGGACACACCAGTGCGAAAGGCTGTTACTCCAAAATCGTCCATTGGCAATAGCCTTGTATTACCTAGCCTCGACAGCAGAATATAGAACCATTGCTAACTTATTTGGAGTATCAGTTACCTTTGTGTGTATTTTTCCCTCTTGAGTCCATCTTTCTTTCCGCGAACAACAAACGTTTGCGCCTGTGTTATTGAAATTTTGGCGCCAAAAGTTATTTTCGCTGGGAACGAGAATGCATTCGTTTTGGCACGCGGGCCTCTTTTTAGGCGGGCCGAGACTACCTCCTGAGGTGGTCTCGGCCCGCCTAAATTTTTGGGCACGCGTGCCAAACATTTTGCATTTACACAGCAAAAATCAAGCGGGCCGTGCCCTAAATTATTGGCCCGCGGGCCAAAATTTAGGAGTGCCGGACCCAAAATGAATGTCGTGTAAATGGGGCTCATATATCATATTTCAGACCATATTTCATCTTCTTGAACGAGTGAATAAATCGAACAGTGAAGTGAATTATCGCCGTTACAAATCGCCGAAAACAAAAACATCCTGACCAGGCAGCAAACAATACATTAGGCAAATCCGCATGCGGCATTTTGATAGTTTGTAGTACATAATTTTAACTAAGCGTATCTTCATATAGTATTGTCATATAGTACCATTTCGCAAAGTACCATTTCGTTTCGTTTCGTTTCGCAAAGTACCATAAGCCATCTTAATGCCTGTAGGGTAAAGGGTTGGGAAGTGCAGGGACTGACTGTTTTCAGTTGGAAGCTGATGTAGCTTTTCATTCAATCTTTCAATATTCCATCTGCCCTACCCCCCCCCCTCGCATTTGCTGAGGCCGAGGAGCTCACGATCACATTTGGATCATTTGAGCAAGGTGGACTGGGGCAAGATAATTAAAAATCTGTAAATCAAAAACAGACCGGTCGAAAATTGCGTGTAGTTGCAAAATGTTCTTTTTCGCCACAGGTATTTTTGCCAGTTCTTGGATCAGTGAAAAAAGTAACACCGTCTTAGGTGACAGCAATCTGTGGATTTTTGGTTATGGTTCATTGATATGGAAGGCGAACTTTCCTTTCTTGCGGAAAGTAGTTGGGTTTATCGAAGGATACGAACGCAAGTTTTATCAAGGGAGTAGCGACCACAGAGGCATTCCTGAAAAGGTAAGGCAATTTTCACGAGATTTGGAAGAATATTTCTTGTTTCTGTCAGAATTTCAATTTATGCAAGTAAAAAAACGTGCAAAGGTTAACAAGAATCCTCGAAAACCGTGACAGTATAATGGCAAGTACAAACGCAGTTGTAGATTTTGTCGGGTGAAACCTAAACAAGTTTATTAGTAGAAACTAAATCTGTGGTGTCTTAGTTTTGTCGAAAATGCCGCTTAGTAGTTTAAGCGGCCTTTTCTACCACTGTCACACTTGTCACGAAAATTATAGAAGTAGGGGTTTTCTCCTATAACCATAAGTTGTATATTAACCATAAGTTGTATATTAATAATTTTTGCTGACTGCAGCTGTGTTAACCCATTGACACCTGAACCGCCCGTAACCGCCCGTACAAGACTCCACTGCTTTAAAAAATTGTAACTTTCTCAATCGTGCGAACATTGCCTTAACTAGCAGTTGTGAGCATTGACTAGAAAGTCTTTCAAATTGAGATACCCAATAAACACAAAAAAGTCAGCGATTTTTGCAGAATATCAGCGTTTGAATTTGGACAATAACAAAAATTACCGTTTTTAACGTCATAGAAAAACAACAAAAATCACGTTTTTGCCTTTAGTTTTTTTTATTCAAATCATCATGGCAAACCCAAAAATCAACATTCACAGCAAAATTCAGTCCTAGTCCTAGCTTAGCAGTGAATTTTTTTGCTCTTATTCGTTGCTCGGGCCGAGCTCTAGCCTCTCGTTCTAATGCATACTGACCTTGCCTCAATTTTCAATATCACCACCGCACTGCATGCTGGGAAATGGCCAAGAATTTTGACAGCGTTCGTTTCTTTCCGCACACATTTCATATTTATACTAAGTCCACAGCCACTCCGACCCACCGCCGAAATTTCGCGCTTGTTGTGTTCTCCTGTGGTCGCAACTTCCAAAATATGCCGCAGTAGGTCGAGAAATTCATCCAGAGTCGAGTCCCATAGCTGCTTCGTTTCCAGGCGGCCATTTTTCCAGTTCAACGAGCAACGAGCCAAATTCGCAAACGAAGTACAACAACTAACTCGCTTCATTGAGAAGTGGACTCTGAACTACCTCCAAGCTTAATGATGCTCACCAGGCAGCTACTAAAGATGAAAAATGGCTGTGAACTTACCAAAAATCGTAGATAATTCATATTGGACCCTTTATTGCAAATCAAGCAAGCAAAATGAGATCGTCACAATGACGTTTCCAGTAAACTCGAGCCTTCAGTGTTTTAGAACAGCAGCACTTTCAATGGTAACTCCAAATATGCAGTCACGAAATCCTATGGGGCGTGTGTATGCAGAAAATCACTCAAAAACATAAAAATCCTCAGGTGTGAATGGGTTAATGAAGAAAAATAAAGGTCACGTGACCAGGGCTTTTGACACCCCCCGGCGAAAGTTAGGGTTAGGGATAGTTGAAATCTAGGGTTAGTGTTAAGATTCTAGGGTTAGAACAATTTCTAGGGTAAGGTGTAACTTGGCTCAGGGCCAGGCCTAACTTAGGGTTAGGTCCCAGGTTTGGGGTTGGCCAGGTCACGTGATAGGCAATAGTATCAAACTTGATCACCCAAGATGAACTGACCCTCGACTACTGACTGTCACCAGCTGTTCTAACTCCACCTCTTATGTCTAGTTTTGAAAATCACCACCCCTTGAAGTTGGCTTTCATGCAACTTTCACCTTTGCACAAAATATGGGCCAGCAACTAGTACCCTCCCCCCCAGATCTTGATGCATATGCCTGTTTTCAAATTAAATAGTGATGACATGTTCCTAGTCTTAAGGGTTTTTTGTTTGACTGGTTTAAGAGCCAAAACTATCAACTGTAAGAAAAATAGATTTTTTGATTAACCCATTGACACCTGAACCGCCCGTAACCGCCCGTACAAGACTCCACTGCTTTAAAAAATTGTAACTTTCTCAATCGTGCGAACATTGCCTTAACTAGCAGTTGTGAGCATTGACTAGAAAGTCTTTCAAATTGAGATACCCAATAAACACAAAAAAGTCAGCGATTTTTGCAGAATATCAGCGTTTGAATTTGGACAATAACAAAAATTACCGTTTTTAACGTCATAGAAAAACAACAAAAATCACGTTTTTGCCTTTAGTTTTTTTTATTCAAATCATCATGGCAAACCCAAAAATCAACATTCACAGCAAAATTCAGTCCTAGTCCTAGCTTAGCAGTGAATTTTTTTGCTCTTATTCGTTGCTCGGGCCGAGCTCTAGCCTCTCGTTCTAATGCATACTGACCTTGCCTCAATTTTCAATATCACCACTGCACTGCATGCTGGGAAATGGCCAAGAATTTTGACAGCGTTCGTTTCTTTCCGCACACATTTCATATTTATACTAAGTCCACAGCCACTCCGACCCACCGCCGAAATTTCGCGCTTGTTGTGTTCTCCTGTGGTCGCAACTTCCAAAATATGCCGCAGTAGGTCGAGAAATTCATCCAGAGTCGAGTCCCAAAGCTGCTTCGTTTCCAGGCGGCCATTTTTCCAGTTCAACGAGCAACGAGCCAAATTCGCAAACGAAGTACAACAACTAACTCGCTTCATTGAGAAGTGGACTCTGAACTACCTCCAAGCTTAATGATGCTCACCAGGCAGCTACTAAAGATGAAAAATGGCTGTGAACTTACCAAAAATCGTAGATAATTCATATTGGACCCTTTATTGCAAATCAAGCAAGCAAAATGAGATCGTCACAATGACGTTTCCAGTAAACTCGAGCCTTCAGTGTTTTAGAACAGCAGCACTTTCAATGGTAACTCCAAATATGCAGTCACGAAATCCTATGGGGCGTGTGTATGCAGAAAATCACTCAAAAACGTAAAAATCCTCAGGTGTGAATGGGTTAAGTTAAATGCCTTAAAAAAAAAAAAAACATTTCAAGGCTATTGACTTCTAGACTAGATTGATTGTGAAACAAACAAAAAATTAACCATTCAATGTAAGGTGTTAATCTTAAGGTTTTCTTGTTTTTGCAAGAAAAAAGATCTGTTAGTTTTGATTGGGAACTCTCGTTATACATCAACCTGTCATTATGTTACGAAGAAGGTCAGTGTTTTCTTTGAAATTTGACATAGAATGGTGAATATACAGTCCTTTGATTAAACGTTGTCATTGATCGGTCTTACCCCTAGGCGACCAGACCGAAAGGGAGTATGGGTGAATTAAAATGCATGATTAATTATTCTCTATCGCGTTTACAGTGGAGAACAAAACTTACGTTTGTCTTCGCGTGTTACGCAAAGACAACAGGAGTTGCTTCGATACATATTCCGTTAAGGACGTTCCGTATTTTGATAATGTGCAGTTGTTGAATGTGAATTGATTTCTCTCCATAATCCTTTTTGGTCTGGTCGCGTAAGGATGAGACTGATCAATGACAACGTTTAATCAAAAGACTGTATGTGCCCAGCCTTTCAACCGGCAAAGCAAAATATTCACCCCTCCCCCCTACTTTGGAAAAATGTCCATCATCA
The DNA here is from genome assembly GCA_024195265.1 of Dendrophyllia cribrosa. Classification (NCBI taxonomy): domain Eukaryota; kingdom Metazoa; phylum Cnidaria; class Anthozoa; order Scleractinia; family Dendrophylliidae; genus Dendrophyllia; species Dendrophyllia cribrosa. The sequence goes on from JAJLRJ010000009.1 coordinate 788,437, forward strand.
TTATCATCATCTGTTCAAATCACACCGCCTGTTAAGCCACCCAATTAATATCCCACCATTGTCTGTGCAGACAGATAATGAGTAATACTCATTATTTTATATCATTATACATTGTGATATCTGTAAAAATCAAAGTCTCAGTAAATGTTATCAGCCAAAGTTAAACTTACCTTGACCTTGATTTTTCTGGATATCACAAAAAACCTCATCCAACAATTGTTTATAATCTCTGGTCTTTTTTATTTCAGCCTGGAAGGGTTGTCACTCTTCTTGAGAACCCTGAGGTGAGCTTCAATCATTCTATTGTTTATGAGTAAGGGGGGAGTTCTCCCATAGGGGTGGGGGGGGGGGGAGTTAGGGACTCCCATCAAGAAAATGTTGGGAGTGGTCATCAGGGGTATGAGTGAATTGGTGACTGAGAGGAAATGTTGGAATGGATATGTGTACCCCCAACTAGTCGAAATACTCTGAAAAGGAAATTTATTTCTGAGCACTGCTAAGAGGAGTTGAACCAATGACCTTTCAGCCGTACCAGTTGGATGCTCTGTCACTGAGTTCTGGAATATGTCATCAATAAAAACTGTGCTAATGGTACCTTGTATTCAAAATTTCTGATGAGTATCCCCTTTACTTTATTTGGTAACCCTCCCCCTTCTCCACCTGGGAATCTCAGCCTAGCTTGCATATAGATTGAGATGTTCCTATAAATCCCCATCTGATCCCAATCCTTAACAGAAACAGTTAATTTCAGTACAATTTTGTACCCATCCCATAACAAAAATATTATAACAACAAGGTTATAATGGTTTCATTTGTTTTATTTATTTAATCTATTTATTTCTAATATTGTTATTTAGTAATTTAAAAAAATATTTTTTGTAACGTGCTGTTGAACAATTGAGAAAGAGGCAGCATGTTTGTCACAGAAAGACTCACATGATTGGCTGAGAAAACAATAGAACAAACAACAGAACAATGGACCCTAGCCCTGAAAAAAAAATGCATAATACCCAGGTCCAATAAAATAAGAGATTCTGAAGAGGTGCATGGTATTGCTGGGAAATACCACTATAGAAATGTATTATTATTATTATTACTAGTGTATCCAAAAGATAGTAATTGCTGCGGTAAATTTGTTGTAATAATGCTGTTTTATCGCCTCGCTGGTATTACAGAATTTTCTCTTTCGTTTTTTGAGGGAAAGCAAAGCAAATGTAACCGGGATGAATCGACGAAAACTCCAGCCGATAAGACTAATTTTGTGTTTGTAATTCACGCATCAAGTTCTTGCAATGTCTGTAGAATATTGTTGAGCAAAGGACGCGTTCACCACGAGGAAAGTGTGAAAATTTAGGTTTAACTTAATTATTGATAATGAATATGTTGCGTTACTAGCTAGCCGTATCGTATTCGCGTCTCCACGCGCTCAGCTCAGGTTTCGCGTCCCCACGCGCTCAGCTCAGTCTCATCGACCGCTGTCGGAGTGATTTCAAAATAAATTTGTCTTTTATTCCGTATAATCTTCGAAAATCTTTGCTATCCAACAGTCCTATCACCATGCCTCGCAGTCCTTGCTCAACTCGCGGTAGTCTTCGACACTTCAGTTCCGATTACGACTGGCACATGTTGGACCAAAATATTACAAATCTCGCAGCCAACAGCTTGAAGCAGCAAGCGAGGCTATTGTTCGTGGCGCAGTGAATTCTGGCCCAAAATGTGTTGGTGGCGCAGTGAATTCTGGCCCAAAATGTGTGCGTGGCGCAGTGAATTCTGGCCCAAAATGTGTACGTGGCGCAGTGAATTCTGGTAAAAAGCGATCAAATCGAGATTTTTCGTAGCTTATATTTTTTTCTCATATATTTCTCTTAAATCCTGATTATGTTGCTGCTCACTCGCTACGCTCGTTCCGCAGCAATTATAATCGTATCAATAACAAAATTCTCGATTGTGATTGGTCATCCACACGCCTATTTCTTACGTAATCGGCGCGCAGTCACGTGGGTGTCCAATTACAGCTATCCAATTACAACTTTTTTTAATTGGATAGCTGTAATTGGACACGTCAATGTAATTGGTGCATCAATTAGGTGCACTTAAATGGGTTTTTTCTCGCTGTTTCTTCCTGCTTTCAAACCTGATACAAAATAACCTTGATGTTTTGAGTACAAAAACTCCACATAGACTTTTTAATCTCGAATTTTGTTATTGATTCGATTAATTAGTAATTGAACTTCGTGTCGTACAATTCAGGGTAATCGTGCTCGTAATTTCAAATCGTCCATGCGCTACGCACTCGGCCGATTTGAAATTACTCGCCCGATTACTCCCTGAATTGTACTCCACTCAGTCCAATTATTATTACTTACAGGGATGTAAATAATAGGCGGAAGGCAAAAAAAATAACCACCTGAAGACTGAGTTTTGTTGATTTTTTCTGCTAGGAAAACTGTGTCTGCTTAACTCTTTCTCATTTTTTTTACCAAAATTTTCCGCCTGTGATGAACAAAAGTCCACCTGTTGGATATCCTAGCTACATCCTTGACTTATTATTATTATTATTATTATTATTATTATTATTATTATTATTATTATTATTATTATTATTATATTCCTATTAAATTGTTAATTTTTTTTCTGATTTTAGGAAAAAGTCTGGGGAATTGCTTATGAAATTGCCTCAAAGGACATCCCTGATGTACTTGAATACCTTGACTTTCGTGAGAAGAATGGTTATAGAGCGACATGGGTCACCTTTCATCCTAAAGATATCAACCAGGATCCTTTCCAAGCAAAACTATATGTTGCCACACCTCAAAATGAATTTTACCTTGGGCCTGCACCATTACCTGAGATTGCAGAGCAAATTCTAACTTCCAAAGGACCTAGTGGAACAAACTTTGATTACCTCATGAATCTTGCTCAAGCTGTGCGCAACCTTGATCCGCAGATTAAAGATGATCATTTGTTTCAATTAGAAGCCTTAGTCAAGGATGGCTTATCAAAAACTATGTAATACTAGCTGTTTTTTGTTCTATTTTAAAATTTTTGTACGAAGTGGGAATTCAGGTTGTTTCCAATGAGCATTTTAAACTCTTGTATAAATTATATAAAACTTGTTTCAGCTAATCTATACATCTATTTATGACCAGGTATTCAATTTGTATTTATATATTACTAAAATTGAAAAAATTAGTATACTGCACATCAAACATACATTTTTAAATTCCTAACTAATACTACAAATACTTATAATAAGAAAGATTTGTTTTGAAGGTGGGGAGGGGGTGGGGTTGCTCCTCCACGTTAGCTATATGTTATAGATATGTGCACTGACCCAACAGGTATGGTTTTTAGGCTGGTTTTTGGGTGAAGGGCCAGTTGTGAACATTTTGGTATGAAACAGCTATGTTTTGTTGATTATTATGGAACATGAGTTATTGATATTTAGGTGTTACTATAGGTTTTTGCCATACTGACTTGAAAAGGGGTAGGTCTAAAATTAGGCAGAGAAAATTCAAAATGGGTACATAACCCACCAAGTATTTTTTAGACAAAATACAAGGTTTTTTTAAATATTAGGAGCCTATTGTCTAAATTTTATTTTATGTTGTTTATCTTAAAAATAAAGTATCCAGATTGCCTAACCGAAAGGTATGTGTTCTTTCTTGATAATAACGTTTCTTTCTCCAGGGGCTTTTCAAACCCACAGTTTTTAAAATGAGGTACACCACAAAAAAATTAATAGTGAATGCCACTTTGGGGTTCCTGTGGTTCATCCCGTAGGAATTAATGAGCTGGTCATCCGAGGCGACAACTTATTTTTCATGCATTTCGGTAAATATTGTTTAATTGGTTACGTTTGAGAACCAGATTGGTGTTATAATATTTAGTAAATTATTCCTTTGCAATTATTTATTTTAGCAAACATTCAGAACGGGGCATTTCCCTTTCATTTTCACATTCACGAAATACACTAAAAGATTAATTCGCCTCCGGGCAAAATACTTTGCATTTTTGCGGATTTTTGACAATCAGCTGATATGATGCGATGTACCTTTCAAGCGGCTTTCTGATTGGATAATTTTAAGTTTTTGCAATTTGATTGGTCAACGTTAAAGTAATACATCCCTCGCAAGGTCACGAGACTTGTGTCACGGGATTTTGCCGCTCGCTCAAGGAAATTGTGTATTTTTGGTGGTTAGGAAGTTGGATGCAGAAAAATTGCTGTCTTTTGGCTCGAAACATCCGGAATAACCTAAAGTAAAAGGTTATTGTCGGCTTGAAAACATTTTACGATGAGTAAATTCAAGTGTAAGTGTTTAAATATCACTATACACGTTAAAGAAAAAGCTACTCGCGAAGCAGATGGCAAATCATTTGTGTCAGAACCCGAAAAAAACACTTTCTTTCTACAGGATCTTTATGAAGTTGAACTAGCAGTTGGTGGAATAACGAAGGTAATTATTTCTTGATATTTAATCGCTGAAGTGAAGTTTCATAGAGCCACGTCGACGATGATAAAAATTGAGACATAATTTTCTTGTTGACAAAGCCGTCAAAGCCCGCCAAACCTTGGCGGGCTTTTTCTCCTTAATTCGCTACATCGATCAGTGTCTTTCCGATAGAATTCGTATTGTTCTTTATTTCGTTAAATTTATTGTTATTTTTAATGATTTTATTTCTGGGAAAAAGCCCTTGACTTGCTGGAAATATTGCATCAGATTTTTGGTATCGCGAATGTATAAGAAACACAACACCGATGACAAGTGCATGGCTTACATGATCGATCTTTATATAAGCTTATGTTTATATCGATCTTGTAGGTTTATTGATAATCTTTGTATGTTTCACGCAGAACCAGAGCTGTAAAATAAACTTGTAAACAGTTGCAAGCTAAAAATAACCATTTTTATTTCCTAGTCGTTGTCACTGCTTTCTCCAAATGCAAAGACTCGAAACTAACATGTTGTGCGTATAAATTTAATGCGCTTAAATGCAGCTGAAAGCAGGAAATTGTGTCGAGTTTTTAGCAGGAAAAACAATTCCGCCTCCGGATGTTATTGCTTCCCTTGTCACTATAATTTACACGTTTCTGTTTTCAGCTGACCTTCGACACCGTGTTTATAACTTTTTTTTGTTATATATTTTTATAGGAAGTTGGAAGTCTTGTTCGAGAGTCCAGAGTTGAAGATTGGGATGTTTTCACTTGCATAAACTGCAGTACTGATATATATGCTTTGCATGTTGTGAAAAAATACGATCGTGTTCTAATAAACAGAGGGTTGGAGGTAAGTGCCCAGCTGTGCAATCAGCTTAGCTGCATTTAATATTTACCTCCGACGAACTTCAGCTGTTTTTTTTATTATTATTTTACATGTACCTCTGATACACATGTTCCATGGATGAACCAGCTTCCAGAGTAGAAATTCTAAATGTTCAAATTTTTGTCTACATCAGCTTAGATAAATTGTTGTCAAGAGGCATAAAAATGATTTGGTGTACGTTTCAGTTGTCTTTCCTTGTATGTTCTTTTTGGGTGAAATCCACTACCTATTTTTTTTTGTTTGTCAACAAAGAAACAGGTTTTAACTGGTAGTTCATTATATATACTGACTGTCCTGGGAAAATGGTCCATACTTCAGTTTTGTTACTTTATAAAACTGATATGATTAAAATTCTTGATCTACAACTACAAGGTGAAAATGGCCCAAAACCGCAATACCACAAAACTCGATGTCTCTTCCCCCCCACCCCCTCCCTCCCCATGCACTGGTTTAAGTTTACAGCTGTATCCTGTGAACTTACACTATTTTCATGTAGTAGTATGAGATTTGTTTTGTGCTGAGCACTGTAGTTTCTTTGTAAGTTTGTTAAACTGTGCTTTTATTTTTGTAGAGTGATCCTGCCATCTTCACCAAGACTACCAGTTCCCCTGAGTATTCTTCTATCTTCAAAATAGTTCTCACTCCCATTAAGGAGAGTGAAGAATTTATTGTCGACAGTTTATGTAAGTGGTAAAGACACATCTTACTCGTCTTCCTTTACTGACAAACACTGATAGTGATGTTGATAACACCTTTAAATATTTGTTTTGTGAAAAAAAATAGGCATTGTACTGACTTCAGGATTGACAATTTTTTAAAAAAATCTGGAAGTTATTCAAATAGTTGTACAGAAGAGTCTAATTGCCATACACCCCTTGCATTATAAGCACCTGTCTGAACTATATATTTTTGGGACCATTGTATTATCTTGAACCTTATTAAGAGGGTCATTTATTTTTGTAATACCACTTTTGTGCATAAAGAGGTCATGCTTTCGTATAGTTCCAATACTTGTAATGTTAATAGCAACACACTTGTTATTCTTAATTATTTTCATTTAGTTAGTTCTGCATACTTGTTCTCAAAACATCACATTTAATGTTAACTTTAATTTACTTTTTGTGCGGTTCAAGTTTGATTCTACAGTTTAAATTACCAAGGATTGTAACAGATGACGAGTGATAATCATGGTTAATACAGTAGTCAACCTGTGATATCTCAATACTCACCCACCCCCCCCCCCCCCCCCCCCCCCCAAAAAAAAAAAAAAAAAAAAAAAACAAAGGAATATATAGAAAGGGAGCAGGAGGGGGCTTATTTCAAGTTGGCGTGCTTATTCAGGGATTTACAATATCTGTAATTTGATATTTTAACATTATGAAACCAATAGAGAAACATGTGACATTCTCTATTTTAGTCATAAGATTCTTACATGATTTCCATTTTTGTGAGGTCATACATTATTTTACTTTTACAAATTGTAGTTATATTGATGTTGATACTTTGGCACATGGAAGGTAAAGAGTCAATCCTCTCAGCCATGATCAACACACAAATTCTCTGCTCTTGTCTCCATCCCATTGTCAGTGAATGTGTGGAGAATTTGATTACTCATTACACATGTTTTTGACTTCCTATGACAGTCTTATGATCTGCTCACCTGACATCTGATCTTAAAATAATGTCTCTTGAGTATCATGACATATCCATGATATGCACATGTTATAAACACCTTCAGTCATTATTTTTATTTTATTTATTTTCATCATCCAGTTTGGTTGTTGTTAGTGCTGAAAAGGTTTAAGCTGGAATTTTAGAGTTTAGAGAAAAAAGAATCAACAGCTTTGAGTTGATTTCTTATTTAGTGATCAAAAGTTAGTTTTCAGCATGCTGTTTGGCGAAGACCCTAAAAGTATGTCATAACTAGCTATTCACTTTGAAACCTTTCACTGTCAAGATTGCCATGTAAACAGGCAGTACCACAGGAAAGTAACCCTTAATAGCTTTCATATGAATGGTCACACCTAAGGGACGGTTCATTATTTATGGGATGGGGGGGGGGGGGGGGGGGGGATGGGTGAGAAATTAACAAATTTTCCTTTTTTTTTCATGTCCCCCCTTAGTGAATCTGGATTTTTTTCAGGTCCCCCCTGTTCTGTTGGGGAAGAATTTCAATACCCCCCCCCCCCACTATTACTCTGATTTCTATAAAATAAAAGTTGTATTGTATCATCATCATCATCATCATCATAGCTTTATTTAAAAACATGGTATCCCATCATTAGTTACAAAATGCTCTTCCAGAGAGCCGTGTATACTAAATATTCTCTATAAAGACCTAAACATGTTAAAAATTTCTAATTAAAATTACAATACTAATGGATTTTTCTATGTTTACCTAAGATTAAAACTACTATAAGGCGGCTTTAAAGGATGCGATAGATGGCTCAGCTTTGATTTCATTTGATAGGCCATTCCAAAGAACAGTGCCCCGATAGTTAAAGCTACACTTTCCCGCTTCCTTTCGGGGTCTATGAACAAACAAATTGTTCAAGTTGTTTCTCAGTTTATAAGAATGAACATTCGTTATTGGTCGAAAAAGATTTTTTAGGCCCTTAGAAGAAAGATTATTTTTAGCTTTATAGACACTAACCGCTAATTGCTTTGAGCGCCTACGCTCAAGAGTGTCCCAGCCAAGGTCTTCCAAAATATCAGCAGACCGAATGTCATAATTAGAATAGGTAATTATTCTTGCTGCCCTATTTTGCAATTTCTGGAGTCTGTCAGCCAGGCATTTACCCATACAGCCCCACACCTCGCTGCAATAATCTAGATAAGGCAGTATAAGTGCTTCATACATCATTTGTAGTGTTGATGTCGGTACAAGATCACGAATTCGTTTAAGTGCTCCAAGACCAGCGGAAACTTTCTTGGTAATGGCATCAACTTGTACATGCCAACTTAAAGTCTCATCAATTTCAACCCCAAGATATCTATGAGACTTCACTCTTGTTAGTGGTATTTCATTAATGTTGATCTCAAAATCATGTTCCATGTGATTTAAGTTATAGTGACTATGTATCCATACTGTACATACATGTATTTTTGTGGGGGCGCGATGATGTAGTGGCTAGCGTGTTGGTTTTCAGATCTAAAGTAGGTGAAAATTTGGGGGTGAATGTATTGCTGTCTTGATATTAAAAACTGTGCTTCTAATATCATATGTAGTTTAAAGCATATAGGTGTAAATTTGGGATATGATGGGCCTGGGGTACGATGGGAATGAGGATATAATGGGAATGGGGATATGGAGGAGACATAAACCTGTATAAACCCATAAACCTGTATAAACCAGACATAAAAGCAATAAAACCATAACATGTTGTAACAGGAAATGAAAAAAAGTTTAGAATAATTTTCAGTAAATTTATTAATAAATAGTTATTACAACTTATGACATTTTGATTCTTGTGTGGTTTTCTTTATTGAAGCAATTCAACCACTTGGTCCACTGTGCATTTGAAGAACTATATTTAAGACTTTAATAGTTGTTAATTACTATCACAACCAAGACTCAGCTGGGCTATAATTATAAAGATTTATTGCAATATACAAAACCACTGCTACTGAGCAACCCCGAAACGTACCGGGAGTGGTGGGTGGGTTGACTCACTTACAAGGATGACAAAGGACAAACTGATAACTACAAGATACTACTAACAGTTCTTCATCTTAATGTCCACGTAGCAGATAAGGAAAATTCCTTTGGCTAGGGTTACAGATACTAATTAATACTTTTAACGTCAATCACTTAAACCCTCCAGTTTAATACTGTTATAATCCAGTAATATCTTTAATGGTGGGTTAAAACTTTAAGTAATGTCGTGTACAATTATGGAAGTACCAAATAAAGAAATTAAAATTATAAATCATGCTCCATGACTGCACCAAAATACTGTGCAAGGCTGTGCTCTTACAAGAATCATAGAGAGCCCAAAGGCTCCCAGCCATGAAATCTGGGGTGCCCCGCTCTTTTTGGTACACTGTAGTTATGTTTTCGCTTTTTTATTTAAGACATCATCTGTTTAAAATTTCAAGACCCCCCTCCATAACAAAAAAATTTCCCCAGGACCCCCCCTTTTGCAATGGCTAAAATTTCAGGTCCCCCCATTTTCTCACCTATCCCCCCTCCCATAAATGAATGGTCCTTAAGGATTTCATCCACAGACTTAAGGTGATTCCTCAGTATTGCACTGCGCATCCTGTACTGCGCATAACACACGTAATTCGCAACATCGGCAGCATTAAAACATGGCTGCTTTTTTGGCCAGAAATCTCACCAGGCATAAAAATGGGCGCTTCATAAAATCATCGGTGAAAAAAAGAACTGAAATTTTGTTTCAAGATCTAGAGAGAAAAAGAAAATCAAACGACAGTGTAAGCGCGAAGCCATCCGTCGTTTCGTTGTCAGAGGATTTGTCAGAGGGCGAATTCCCGGTAATCGGGAGACGTATCGTTGAACTAAATTTGCTTGCAAAGGAGCTTGACAATGGATGTAATGCATGTGGAAAGCCGCTCCGTCTATCCAACTGTACAGAGGAGACGATGGGAAGCTTTCTGTATGTCACCTGTAGGGAGGAAGAATGTGGCGAAGTAAATGTGTGCCATACAAGCAAAGCGCACCGAGTAAACGGAGGCCGCGGAAGACCAGTGTTTGACATAAATACGAAACTTGCTGCCGGTAAGTAACCATTGCTTTTGTAGGCATAGACAAATACAGTCTATTTTAAAGTCGATAAAAGAGTTAAATATTTTTGTATTAATCTGTTCAAATGCTACTGGTAGGAATGTTACATGCCGGAATTGGGCCTACCCATGTAAACTCACTACTGACATCGATAAACCTTCCTGCTGTTGCCGAGAACACCCTGAAGGCGAGAGAAAGGGAAATTGGACCAGTCATTGAAAGAAAGGCAAAGGAATCATGTGGAAAAGCGTTGGAAGTGGAAAAGAGCCAGTGGATGGACGAAAGTTTAAACGGTGAAAAGTCTGGAAAAGGAGTGGGAATCGGAGCGTCATACGACATGGGTTGGCAGAAGCGAGGGAAAGGACACAATAGTCTGACCGGTAAACCATACTATTTTTAAATAGTATAAACAGTAAAAAGGCAGTAAACAGACAGTGGTTAATGTTTGATGATAATTAATAGTTTATGCTTTACTAGCAGCGAGTATGTAAATAAGCTATAAATTCTCTCGAATTCGCTTGTGGCTAGTATTGAGAGTAGTTCCCAGTAGCACAGCTGTATAAAATAAACGTAAAGTTGATTTAATATGCAAGATAAATCCTTTCTGAAGAGAATGTTTTGAAAATGCAACTAAATTATTGGATTGACTGTTTTTTCTAGAGTACAACAAAGGCACAAGAAACGGTGAATTAGAGAAATTATAAAGTTGCGGACCTCCGAGGAAACACACACTTCGCAGCGAATTCAGGCAAAAACAGAAGTATTACTCGTAAATCATTTAGTCAGTTATTATAAAGATTCATTATAGGACCTTGTGGTTATTTGTGAGATATGTGATTGATTTTTAAAACGTGAAATGAGAGTAACTTTAACCATTTTTGCCAGGCACTTTTTACTGTAATTACTGCACTCAAAGATGGAAATATATTCAAAAATCAGTGAGTGGAAATTTTTTTGTGTATGATTTACCTCCCAGGAGCTGGCACTATGATAGGGATAAAATCAGGAAAAGTTGTTGCTTATGCTACAAGGAATAAAAGGTGTGCCATTTGTGAGGCAGCATCAAGGAAAGGCCAGGCAGAAGCAAGACCGCATGATTGTAGACTGAACTGGTCTGGTTCTGCTAAGGCTATGGAGCCAGATATAGGTAATTGAGAAGCTTGTCACCATATACTACTCACAGACAGTCAATATTAAAGGAACAGTTAATTAATACAATTATTTATTGCATTACATCTTCGTAACTTCACTTTATTGGTTATAATGAGGTGCAAGCAAAATAAAATAGCATAAACAGTTACTTCATGTAATTATATTGTCTGTAAAGCAACAGGATCATGTTTCTTTGTATACAGTCAGGGTATTCTTCATAATTACAGCATTACCTTAAAGCAATTAATTGATTGAGCTCAATTTACTGGCGACAATTTTTTAATATAGTTATTGCAAATTTTTAGTCAAATGTTATTTACAATATTCTTTTTACGAATCTTGAATTTGACTTTTTATTGAAGCTGTCTTGGCGTTTCATCCTCAGTCTCACATTTAAAAGTCTAAACAGTCTTATATTTGCAGAATAATTTATTGTCCAGTGGCAGATCCAGATCCTGTTTGAACTGGGGAGGAGATTTAATAATGGGGGTGGTGGGTTAATGATAGAGACTGAAAATATTGTCTCTACAAGAAAAGGAGGTTCCCAGGCCACCTTGGCCCCTCCCCTAGACCCGCCACTGCTGTCTTAGTGTCTTCCAAAGACTCAAATTTACAATTCATATTCTATACCGTAGGTGCCAACTTAGCTCAAGAATGTGCAAATAAGTACAATGCTGAAGTGCAAATATTAGTTGGAGATGATGATTCAGCCACAGTGAAGAAAGTCAGGGAAAGTGTTTCACACAACGTAGAGAAGTGGTCAGACATCAATCATGCCAAAAAGTCATTTACTGGTCATTTGTATGCTCTACAATCACAGTTCAAAGGGCAGCTCAGCACAAAAGTGGTAGATTATTTTTCAAAATGCTTTGGATATGCTCTGGTGCAAAACAGAGATAACACAGAAGGTCTAAAGCAAAGTTTGAGAGCCATTGTCCCTCATGCTTTTGGTAAGCATAATCAACACTGTAGTGTCACCTGGTGTGGGTTTTTGAAAAACCCATCCAGCTACCATCATGCTTCCCTACCATATGGCAAAGATCTGAAAGGAGACAAGTTACAAGAAGAGCTGGACAAGGTGATGCAGATGTTTATCCAAAATGCTGACAAACTCTCACCTCTCGGTTCCAGCCAGGCTAATGAGGCCATAAACAACACCATCGGTAGTAAAGCCCCCAAGATACGTCACTATGGTTCAAGTGAAAGTAATGATTTTAGAGTTGCGTGTGCTGTCAGTCAAAAGAATCTTGGCCATAATTATGTCTCAGAGGTGAGGATCTCTGTTCTTAGAATAAATTTTTGTTATGTTGTTCCACAAAATACTCCTACTTCCCCATGAAAGTTTTTTATTTAAACCCTCACCCTTTCAAAATTTGCATGTGAAATGTGGGAGGGTTAGTGTCTTCTGCAAATGTATATAATTTCATGTGAGAGAAAATGTGTCATAAGCATACTATCATAGACTGCAACAAAAAGCATCAGAATTCAAAATAATATATGAACATATTTTCAAGAGGAATACTGAATTTAAATGAAATGAAATGAAATTAAGTATGGAAAAAAGTATGTAATGGGACTTTTTTGTCTAGTTAATGTTAATAATAAGAGAAAAATCATAATTTTTTTCCCTACAATTAATATAGGCTTTACAGGAAATACAACTTTCACCTGGGGTTAACAGCCAGCAGTATGGTAATAGAGTAGACAGGAAGATGGGCAGGCTAAGGGTTGTAGAAAAAACAAAAGAATTCAAAACAAAGAGAAGAGAAAGACACAACAAAAGAAGCACAAAGGTCAGGCAGCTAGAGGTCAGAGAGGGAACTCAGTATCAAAGTGGTTTGGGGTTTACCTCCAATGATCAAGAAGTAACAAACCAAATTCCACAACCGATCACTCCTCCGAAGAACAGACGAGCTTGCACCAGTGAAAAACAGTATAAAAAAGTAGTGTTTGATTTGGAGACAACATCTCAAGGTACTTTCACTCACAATCTTGAAAAAAGGGAAAAAATGAGTATTGAATTATCTTCCCCAGCACTACATCCAGGTTTAGGTGAATTACAATTATGGGTCCACAGATTTAGAGAACAGCCACTCAGGCCATTGTTTGGGTTTTTGAAATTGTTGAATCTGGGTCTTTTGGGGGTTCAGAATACACCTTATTCCAAAATGGCGGCCATTTTATTATTCTTTTATATCCATGTAAATTAGCCCTCTTGGCCTCGTCAGCGTGTGCAAAATACAAAAGAATTTTCAAGCGAAAGTGAGGCCAAGAGGGCTAATTAACATGCATATAAAAGAATAATAAATTGGCCGCCATTTTGGAATAAGGTGTATTGTCAGTATTCTGGGCTATTGGACTTTTTATGGGTCTAATGTTGGCCTTAAATGGAACATTGTTGCATAAAAAACTTGGCCTGACATACACACCTTCCAGTCACCAATATAACAGAGTAACCCCACCCCTGGGTGTAACACAATATGTCGTGTAAGCACTCATGGGTGTTAAAAGTTCAATAAAAACATAAGTATTAATTAGCAAAACAATTTCCCTTTGTTTTCTCAGCTAATGATGCAGAGATTTGCCAGCTTGCTGCAATCCATGGCACAAAGCAGTTCAATGTCTATATCCTTCCACTGGGTAGAATTTCCCCAAGTGCAACAACAGTCAACAAGCTGTCAATCATTCATGGCCGTTTGTTCTATGATGGAAGTCCAGTTACTGCTGTCAACCTTGAGATTGCAATACAACAGTTTCTAAACTGGTTGCGGAGCTTGAAAGAACCATGCCTTTTGTTGGCACATAATGCCAAGTTATTTGATGCGAAGCACTTGTTTGCAGCTCTGGTGAAGTCAAACAAAACTGTTCAGTTTTCAGAATTGGTTCTTGGCTTTTGTGACACTTTGCCAGCATTCAAGGAGGTGATTCCTGACAGAAAGTCATACAGTCAGGAGAATTTAGCCCGGGATCTCCTTCAATCTAGTTATAATGCTCACAATGCACTCAGTGATGTGCAAATGTTACAAGAACTAAGTGAAAAATTTCTCAGTGCTCAAGTTGTGGAGAAAAACAGCTTTTCTTTCTCTTGGTTTCAAGACTACACAGAGTTCTTGAGTCAGAAAAGACGAAACCTTCACACCCTCCAACCCCTTATTGCTGCAAAAGCAATTACTGTGGGTATTGCTGAGAAAGCTGCCGCATCTGGGTTATCATCTAGTCACTTGCTCCTAGCCTTCCAAAGGGGTGGCATTGAAGGTCTCTCCAATGTCCTGAAAGAGAAATGTAACGGAAAGGCTCGTGTCACTAACAAAACTCAAACCATCAAGAAAATATGCGACTTTTTCTTGGACCACTCTGAAGAGTGAACTGAAAATGAAATGTACACCTCTTCAAGGTAGAATTGGCCGTTTTCTTGCACCCCATACCTTTGGTTGAAGAACTTTTCCGTAGACACACAGGTTTTACAAAATGAACAAAATGTCTTGTAAATCCTCTAGAAAGCCTCCAACCCCCCCCCCCCTCCCCCCTCCCCCTCCCCCCCCCTCCCCCTCTAACAACCCCCCCCTATTTTGGAGCAAGAAATTTATTAACCACACCCCTCTTTTTTTTCATAACCAAATCAATAAACAACAATGTATTACCAGAACATTTCCATTATATCCAGACATGAATTCACACCAGTACTCCCCAGTTTTGATGGCAATATAGAGGGTTTGAATCCATGAGGAGTCAAGAGTTTGTCTACATTTGATTCTTTATGGGAGTGTAGCTTGAAAAGGAATGTTGTTTTTGACCAGGGTGGAAATGTATTGTAACAAGTTATTACTTCGAATCTTGGAAAACTTGTTAAATCTCTGATAATCAGGTTTCAAAATTGACTTGATATCTTTCTCTCAGTGTTCTATAAGCATTTTGTACGTATAAAGGTACTTAGTTAGGGGCACTTGTGACTCAAAAATGTCAAAATCCCCATGGCGTAGAAGGTCGCCCTAGACAAATGACGGGTTTGTTACATGCAATATGCATGAAAATGAATATAAAAATATTGTTATGTCCAAATGTCAAAATGTCATAACAAATTCACATCCTTGGAGACACATAGCCAAGAGTAAAGTAATTTACTACCAACTGTAATACTACTGCATATGTAGATCATCAATGAATTAGAAAATATGGAAAAAACTAAAAATACTAGCTTTTAGCTAGTGAGGACAACCAATGTAATGTTGAAAGTTGTGAACTGCCACATTACACTATGAAAGAATTTATGAGTTTACATCTTGAAAATAAATTGTCAACATTAATTTGTAACGCCCAGGGGGGATACTCGAAATTTACATGACGGGGGGGTCCGACGGAGCCTCATTTTTTGAACCCAACAAAATACTTGAGCTTGAAATTTACACCCAAAAAAATACCTAGCATCGAAATTTTATACCCAAAAAAATACCTAGCATCGAAATTTTATACCCAAAAACGTCGCTCTGAGATTTGAAACCCAAAAAAATACGCTTATTTTTTTAAGACCCAAAAAAATACCCGCCGGATTTCTTGACCCAAAAAAATACCGAGGGTCGAAATTTTAGACCCAAAAAAAATACGTCGGACCCCCCGTCATGTAAATTTCGAGTATCCCCCCTGGGTTGTAACGCTATTTTCAATTTGCAGAGCGTGCATGTAGGTTTTTTTAGGAACGAGCTAAAAATATTTGCAAAACAGTGTGTAAGCATAAGCTTACAAATAAAATTAACTTAAATTTTCTTCAATAGATAGTTTAATATTTTATTGTTTGATAAAATTATTATCACACTACATTTTTGTTAAGCAAAGCAATGGACCAATTCATGTAGTAATAAAAATATTCCTGATCTCTGTGACCTTTTCACAACAAACGAAGTCATGTATGATTTCATCAAAGCAGCCTGGATTCTTTCATTGGCAAATGACCAAAGGAGTTGGCCTCAACTTATTCTGTACAGCAATATTCAAACCGAACGTTTGATAACGAATGCACCAAAACTTGAACAATAACATTTTCTACAACGTGGGAAATTATAAAAATCTGCAATATGAGCTACTGTACATGTAGCTTTTGTAGGTTTTCAACACGGGTTTACACGCTGAATTTACCGACACGTTGAGGCCATGTGGTTCAGGGCCGTGTGCTTCGTGTGCATTAATTAAAACTTGAAGAATAACCCTTGACCTTATCAGTATCAGTAACTCACTGCAATAAGCTTGGACAAGAAGAGTGAATTATATTCAAAATGAAGGCAAGTACTCAAGATTCGGTAAACAACAAGCGGAATGATACTTTCGAACTTTCGGTTAGCGCGGTGCCTTTGCCGTCCCCTATATTTCTTATCTTTTAGTGAAAACCGTTTGTGAACTACACCATCCCAGAAAAAATCATTCAAACATTAATTTACATGTCCATAAGTGTCAAAAGTAGACTTACCCGTTCATGATTTGCATTCGCGGATCCGGATGCATATGTCGTGTCATCAACGATCGCACGTGTTTGAAGCTGTGAAAGAAGCCCAAAACTCCTTGCGTGTTTCCATTGATAGTCCTTTCTTGGCAGCCAGTTGATAACAATACTCTTTTTTAGTGAACGGTTTTTAAAACACGCAGCTGGAAATGTAATTTTCTTGCGAGTATTTTTCAAAAGGAGAATTACCATAATTTAGAAGCAATGAGCATGCGCGGTTGAGCAAAATGAGCGCGCGCACATTTTGGAGGATGGAATGTTTTTTTATCAAAGGCCTGCAAGCTCGTTAGAAAATACGACTGTCTTTTTCTCTCTAACGAGCACGGTGACCTATATTTTTTATTGCATCATTTTGATGTTAAATTAATGCTATTTAAGTTAAAAAAGTTAAAAAAAAATTCCTCGACAGGAAAAAAAGATATCGCTAAAAACGTTCTCAAATCAGCTACTCGTGGGAGCAAATTGATGACCTTGAAAACATGGACGCGAGGAATGTTTTGAGTCCGTGTCATTTGAAGATGTGTGACTTTTTTATAACTTTGATTTCAAAGTGTTCCCATATGGTGGAGACTTTAACCTATCAAGTTTTTTTGAAGAATTGTTAACTTTGCTTTCACGGGTTACCGGGAAAAGAAACATGAACCGATCAAATAATGACGTGCGTGATCGGTATTGCTATAGGCATAAATGGGGCAACATTGGTCCATCATATCTCTTTACCGAGCACGGTGACCTATCTTTCTTATTGAATTTTTCGAAACAACTTATGGTAGGGAGCTGTTAGGGAAAATTTAAAAAAAATCGTTCGACAGCTTTTATTTCTGAGGAATCACCTTAACAACCTTGTACAGCATAATAAACAGTACCACAGGAAATTACTGCTCAGTAGCTTTCATATAAATGGTCACACTTTAGGATTTCATCTACAGACTTTAAAGCTACAACTACCTTGTACAACATAATAAACAGTACCACAGGAAAGTACTGCTTAAAAGCTTTCATCTGAAGAATTTCATCCACAGACTAGAACCTGGTTCTTTATGCTACATACTAACATCAATTTTATACCTTAACTTAAACTTGAACTTAACTTAAACTTGAACTTAACTTGAAGTGAACTTGAAATCAGCTCAAATGTGAATTTTTTTTAATCCCTTGTCCATACTTTTCTTAACATTGTTTAATACTTACATTCAGATTCAGTAGGACACGCTGTATTACTTGGGCAGGACGCCATCTCTCTTGCCATGGTCAGTGTTCAAGAACAAGTCAAAAAATACATTGAGGCGGAAGAAAATGCAATGAATGAAAGAATAAGGTAACATAAACAACTTGTTCTCGCACACAACTGGGAGACATGCCAAGCCGAACCACCGAGCCTGTCCTTTTAAAAATAAACCACATGAAGGACTGCGGCTGCAACCATTTCAGGACCCATACAGTGTGGTTCCGCAAAACCTAAAAAAAATCTACTCATAGACAAAATTGATATCCATAATGCAATTCTAAAAAACTGGAAGTGTATAGTGACTATTAATAGTTAAAAAAAAAGAAACCTAACAATTGACATTTAAGTTAAAGTGAACTTTGAAGGTTTTCCTTACAAATATGTCATTGTTAAATTTCACAGAAAATTTGTTGAAGAACAGAAGACAGGCTTTGCTTTCCTGCAGTCACGTGTATCCAAGGATAAGCAAGCTGTTTACTGGTATGCAGCAACATGCACTTCATCCATGTTTAATTTAAACCATTTTTCTTGTAATTTTAAATGAAAATAATGAATGGAAACTGTGTATTTCAAATAGAAAATGTATTTTGCCAATCCTCTTGCAGTTATGTGTGTTAGTTCAGTTTGATCATTCAATTTATTTAGCCACCATCTTGAATGTTATGGTGCAATAAAAGCTGGAGAGAGTACAAATCTTCACTTTTCACCCACCCCCTGAGCAGTTTTTTGTTTTCTCCCCAGTTTTTATCACGCCATGACATTCAAAATGGTGGCCAAAACAAAATGATTGATCAAACTGGATCAACACATGGGAAAACAAGGGACTATGAACAGTCTACAATCAGCATGCCTGTTATAGATTTCATTTTGACAGGCATCTGTACAGTTAAAAGAAAGATTATACTCAAAATGCAGTATGAAAGTTTGAGCTTCATCAAAACATGAAATGTAGAAGATAGGGTTGTTTTGTTGCTGCCACAATTCATGTGTTTTGTGAATGTCATTCAACTAGACCAGTGAAACAAATCTCTTGCCTAACTTATTACAGGGCTATTAAGCGAGAAGATGAAAAGTCCTTGGAGAATTCGCTCACTGAAGCAATAGCAGACAGCTCATTGGACACCCCTGTGGCTTCTAAACCTGGTATGAATCTCAACTGTTCAGGGTTCAATAAATTTTCAAATTTTAATTTATTGATGTTTATTTAAAAATGCTTAATCCCCTAGAAACCTAAATTTCCTTTTCCTTAAGTCACAATTAAACACGAGTCCAGTGTGCCACAAGGAAACACCTACATGTAAAGTTTTTTTTGTGCATGTCTTTCTTTCTCTACCCTCCTCCTATTTCTTTGCAGTGTTCAACTCAGTCCAGCTTATGTTCAGTAAAATGTATATGGGAAGAAATGGAAAATTATTTGCATGTGCTTCTGAACAAAAAAAAAAAGAAACCTAGAAAGTCTTCCTGTACATGAAGTGACATTGTAAGTTGTAAGACTTCATCTGAAAGTCATATGACAATATCATCATCATCATCATCATTGTCTGTCTGTTGATTTTTGCATTGCATGCACTCGAAGATATACTGCTACTGTATCTTCCTGGAAACGTAAATGAATTACAGTGTGATTTTCTGTATTTCTCAGAACATCCTGCAGCCCCAAAGCTTAAAGGTTACCACCCTGTAAACCAAGTTCACATCACTCAAGTGGCTTCTCAGAAATTTCCTTTACATCCTGCTACTCACCCTCAATCTCGTAACACAAGAAGAACACCTCGAAAACCACTGCAACACCATAAAGACTTCTCTTCTGAATCTGATGTTGATCCTGTGTTTTCATTGGATGATTTCACTGATGACTGTGAACCATTCTTCGAGTCTGAAGAAGATGACCTTAGCAGTGGTGAGAAAAGTAAATTCATCCTTTGTGACATTATCATGATCTCAAACAAAGGAAAACAAAAATCGAATTGGTTTGAAAAATTTAAACCACAAAATAACAAAATTGTAATTTCAAAGTGTGGTTGACTTATAAACCAACAATGGTTGAACCTTTGGAACATGTTCTTGCAGATAAGCCACACGAACAATTTTGTGCGAATGTTTTAGGTAAAAAGATGCGGCTTATCCAGCAGTTTTTATGGTACTCATGTGTACTGCTAGGATCAGTGATATTGAAAGCATCATGCATGTGTGCTAATAAATAATAAAGATTGTGAAGTAGTAGTTGACGTAGTCTAAAATTTAGTTGTCAAAAGAATAATAGCTTTGCAGTATAAGTAAGTGAGCCTGTACGTTACTTTTCTTTTCCAGATAACAGTTTCCAGGCCGAGGAACCAATCTACAATCCAAGATTTAAAAATGCCAAGAAATCTACACAATACTCATCGTCTGTTCCCATAACCATGCCTACAGGGAAAAATTCTCCTTCAGAGGAGGATGAGGTGAATAATAATAATAATTATTGTTAGACTTTCACTTTAATAGAACTAGCCTGCATAACAGGCATCATGTTTTAAAGAGTTTCTGACAAGCACAACAGGCGAGTACAAAGTGCGAGGAGAGAAAACAATTTTGCACCTTTCCTTTCATGCAATTCCCCTCCCCTTCCCTTCCTCCAACTCTGTACCCATGGGTAAAGCAGGTGATCATTACATATCGTGGGATTAATGTTTACAGCCAAGAGAGCAATTAATCAAGGAAAATTTCTACCCAAAATAATGCTACTATTCTTTGACACTTTGCATATTCACAAGTTACATGTAAAAAAGTAGCCTGGAAAAATGACTAATGGTTTCTGGTGTTGTCATTGTTTTTTTTTTATGAAAGTAGCTGGGGCTCAAACACACAATAGCCAGGGAAAATCGTGATCCCTAGCCTAGGCTGGGTAATACAGTACTGACCGGCATTCTGTTCTCTCCATAGTTTGTAATACCAGAACCAAGCAAGATTGGAGAATGTATGAGAGCAATAGCTCGTAGTGTTCACGAAGGAACTGAAACAATGTTCGGTGAACTTCCAAGGCCAAGACGGAGTACATTTTCCCACAGATAGTGAAACTTATACTAACTTATTATTGCTCTTTGTAATATGGTTATTAACACAGATTATTACAAGTTTGAACAAGAATGAAACTTGAGCTGACCTAGCTGTGTAAGGATAGAATAGCTCATTTTTGACAGGGCTAAGAATTATTATTATAAGCATTTTCTCAGGTTTATGAATCAACGGAATTCGTAAACCTTTTGTTACGAGTGTCAAGTGTTTGTTAAGGGACAGTGTCACCGCTGATATATTGTGTATTCATGATTATGGTCAGCAGCTTGCTTTATTATCTTGAAGTAAGAAGAATAAAATCGCCAAACGTGATAAAAGCAAAGAAATGTTAACAAAAGAGACAAAATAACAACTGAAACAGTCAAAATTCCACAAGAATGGCAAGTTTGATTTCTTGACCACCTGTCACAAAATCAAATTTGATGAACTGTAATCCGCTTCCATCCTTGCAGTCCTACACTTAAACTCCAAACGGCTGCATTTGTTTTGCTCTATAGAACCTTTTTATCCAATTAAGTTGTATATTTGGTGGCATTTGGCGATATAACATAGAAATAAGGTAAGCAACATTCTGTTATTTGGGCGGGACAGTGTTCCTTAAACTTTCTTTCTAATGAGGTGGGTAAATTGCGAAAAATATAATATGAAAACATGAGATTCTGTAAACCTTGCACCATTGATGTGTGCCATCAGATTTTATTTAAGGCCATCATGGTTTAGCATAATGCAGAAAGGGATGTCAAATGAAAACGAAAAAGTATAACGTGTATTGGTTGGTATTTTTTATAAATGTATTTATAAAGATTTTTGCGTTGCCTGTATGGCACAATAAAGAAACGGTTTGAAAAATTGTAATTTCTGTCTCTTTTTACATTCCGTTCCCATATTGTTTCTCCATTACTCCATTTCCATTTTTTTAAACTCCCTTTCGTTACGAAAATATGTTTTTTCAGTTGTGTTTTATGCTAAGATGTAACATTCAAATCAAGAAGCCGTAAGATGCAAAGTGATCGAGGGGTAATTGAATAAATAACTTTATTAAAGCTGTACAGCTAATAGGGAACACTAAATAGAACTAAACATTAAAATTAATTGTAATTCTAAAAAATATATATATATTACGACGAAGTCACTTATACTACTATTTGTACTAATTGATAATTCGATAATTTATTGATTTCGCTATTTCACACAATTACATGACATAGTCCGCATTGTAGAATTAAATTTACGAATTTTTTTTTAGATGGCGAGGAAACCTGAAAGAAACCATAGGGCTTGCATAGATCAGGTTTCCTCACAACTAAAAGTAGATTAGCCAAATAAAATAAAATAGAGCAATATGGACGAACTAATGCATCAAGGTTACAGAGTGTAATATAATATTATTTATAATAAGAAATTCTTTCTTTAAGTTTTTTTTAAAAAGACGCAAGGGAGGAGGAGCTAGTTATCTCAGGATTAAGTGAATTGAAAAACTTTGGACCTTGAAAAAAATGGAAAACTGTCCGATATTGGTTCTGTAGAGTGGTAAGTGATAAGAATGAGCATACCTGGGCCCGGCTGTTTGAAAGCCGATTAACGCTAACCAAGGATTAAAAGTAAACCGAGGATTTCATTTCTCTACTTATAAAATGTTCCTAAAAGCTAATTTTTAGCTAAAGATAAACAAAAGTTAATGTCCAAACTTAAGGGCAAAAAAACTGAAACAACCTTCGCTGATCAGTTATTTAACTGGATTCAAAATTGACGCTAATCCTGGGTTAGCTTAATCGTGCTTTGAACAACCCGGCCCCGGTGTTATAAGAAAAGGTTATCAAATTTTGGTCCCCACTCGTTCTTTCTTCGATACCAACATTTTTTGCTCGCCCCCACTATCTGAGAACCTGGAACAGGTTAGCACAAAGAAAGCGGCGCATGGAGAAAAAAAAAACGTCATATCCGAAAAAAGGAAAGATGGCTGTGGGGAGCAGTTGCCCCCACCCTACCCTTAGCTTTGCGAAGGTGCAGCATGCATCTAGTTAGAAAATAATGATGTCCGTTTTATTATAGTTTTTCAAGTAAATTAAAAAAGCAATCGTAGAGGTGTGAGTGCCTTAACGTTAACATCCTTTCTTAATGTTTCCAGAATGTGAAATTCCAACCCTTAGAAGTTGCTTACGTTGGGCCCCCAAAAACATTGTCAGAACCTTTGGATTTTCAATTTCATTAACAAGGACGAGAGCCCCCAGAATTTTCACCCTCTCAGGTTCTGGGTTAAGAATGCCCAAAGTGACTTTGGCAACAAGTACATGTAGGAGCACTGCGTCCCCCAGAACCTCCCGTCCCCGACCTTTCCCCCGGTACTTCGGGGAGTGACAGACAGGGTTAAGAATTAATATTATTGAAGGGCTACTTTGGTGAAAAAAATGGCCTATGTAACTTTTTATGGTAATTTTCAAGTTTTAACTTTTTGGAAAAAAAATCTAATGAAACATATATTATTATATAACTTCAAGTCCTCTGAACATGAATCTATTTTGACAGCATTTAAATAATAAGAGTTAAGCTCCTTGTTAAAGGGAAAGTATCACGAGGTCGAAACTTGAAAACGTCGGCCCACTTTTCAAGTTTGATTCCGCAAATTCAAAAAGGCCGTCGAGAAGTGGAGGTATTTGTTGAATCAAAAAATCCGTTTTGATAGCCAAAAGAAAGAAAAAAATCACTTTTAACAGTGATATGTCCAAAATTCCGGTGCAAGAATAGTGAACAGTGCCGCGCGTGGAACCTCGTGATACTATCCCTTTAACATAGATTTGAAGCAACGTTTCAAATGCTGTTTTGTACATGACTCAATCAATTGGATAGTTTGTAGGATGGTAGAATTTACCTTCCAAAAATTTAAAAATTAGTCTAACTTTGCAATTTTCACTCGTTTTTGGAAAACTTTCCAAATAATGTCCCAAGAATAATCGCCTTTCTGTTATTCTTCGGGAAATTATTAATTTTTTCAAGCTCGGGGGAACAACACACCTTGCCTGGTATTCCTGTGCAATTGGGTAATCTGTGAAAACACCTGATTTGATGGCCGAAAAAAAGCTGGATCCGAATCTTCACTCAAAACACCGCATGGTCTAAAACGTTCTCAGCAAAAGCAAGTTTGCTTTCTTCCTTTCGCGTTTTCAGTGCTTCAAGGACTGATTTTGTCACAACATTACACTTTCAATTCTCCGGTGCTGCATAAAGGAGGAATGTTTGGTAATCTTGTGAACAAAAACGCCCGAACAGCTCTCAAAGAATACGGCGATCACAATGGAGCCATCGTTGATTTCGACATCAGTCCGGTAGAAAGTTCGCACAATCAGAATCTACAGTTCACTGCAATGGCTAGAGTTGGCGATCGTAACTTCCCTCCTGTTACGGCTTCTTCAAAGAAAGATGCAAAAGAGTATGCGGCGGATATTGCTCTGCAACATCTTGCTCAAGGTACGTACAGTACCACCATGCAAAATTGAATTGTTAATTATTCTGTTGCCAGCTGTATAAACTTTGTATCGTTTAGGATGTCTTTGTGTTATTTTAGTTTAAAGTTTTATTACTTTATAAATTGCATTTTCCTGTCAAGTGAATTTTCTAAAATCGTAACTTCATGATGTGGCGAATACATTCGTGTCAAAAAGGTTGAGTTTATTTTTAAAAAAAGATTGTCAACAAATAGAACATGAGACAAAACATGACAATTGCAAACTTGTGAATTTTAAATCAAGCTTGGTGTTTTATTTGGAATACGTAATAAGATTATGGGCTGTGAATTGTTAATGTTAAAGGAGCTATGTCGCCAATTTTTAGCATCATTTTGAAAGGCTACAAAATGTATTTGTATCAAAGAAAACATAAAATACATGTAATGGTCTAGTTGTAAAGTATGCCTATATTAATGCACCTGAAACTATGAACAACTGTCCATGACTGCAGAGGGCCTGGATGAAAATGGATTGCAACTTGAAAAATTTAGGCTGTTAAACTCTTCAAGTTCTTCCCACTTGTCTTTGGAAATTCGATAAAAAGTGTCTGGTTTGTTCTACTTTTATGAATTCATTTGAAATCATCCTCTTGATGTACAAAGGAAATTTTGTTCATGAGTTAAAGTACTTTCCAATTATTTTAGCACAGATTTGACCAAAAAGAAAATGGCCATACCCTCGTGATATAATACTCCTTTGAAGATTAGCTTATATGATTGTAAAAATATAATGGTCATGGCTGCCTTACAGAACAACATGCCCATTAATCCGCACAATTTTGAGTGACAGTGTATCAGCTACCTAGAAGCTTTTTACATAAAGGGATTATGATCCTATTACTTGGACAAGTTGTCTTCTTTCAGCTTACATGCAAACTTGTATGATGCTAGTAGCACTAGGATCATCTGAGTGTGACATGTTTTTAGTGTTCAGTTTATATGCCTTTATATGTCTAAGCCATACACCCTTCGGACCAGCTCTAACTGTCTACCTTGGAGAGGTGTTCATCTTTTAGAGAGTTGATATAACCTGACATTAGAATCTGTGATGTCAGAACTAATACAGGATTGTTCTTATTATCTTAGAGCCTGGAACAGGCTAACTTGTATAATTTTGATAAGAGAGTCAAAGATCAGTGTTTGAAGTGTTTTGTTCTGTTCACAAAGACATTTTGCCAATAAATGGTGCCTGTTCAGGTATTTTTAACCAGATTTTTTCAATTAGTGTCCACTGTCCACCTTACAGAGGTGTATGCCAGGATCCGCCAACCATGTCTGCCTTACAGGAGTGTCTGCCTTACAGGGGTGTCTGCCTTACAGGGGTGTCTGCCTTATACAGGGGTGTCTGCCTTACAGAGTAACTGCCTAACAGGGGTGTCCACTTGAGAGAGTTGACTGTACTGGGATAATCTTAGCACCAAAATGCAACATGTTGCCAGCTTTAAGTTAACATGCAAAGGGATGTTGCACAAGGATGATTCTAGCGCAGAGGTTAAAAATGTAGTGTTTGTGTGCGACTGGTTCCATGAGTGAATGTCTGCTTAGGAGACATGTCTGCATATTGTAGGTTATATTTAAAATCTAGTTTGTGTGTGTGGTAAGGACCATGACTAAGTGTCTGCTTTATAGGTAAGACTGTCTACCAGGGAAATGATTCGTAATATAGGATCGACTATACTGCATAATGCAGGTTTGGTCGATCATAAGATCATCTGAATTGTATCCCTTTTTTCTTCATTTAGAACCATTTGACAGGTTACAGCAAGGACCATTTGGTCATGGTGCTGAAGAAGGATTTCAAACTGGTCAAGGTTTTCCCAGAAGGACAAGGTATAGGCGGCACCCTAAAGTGAAAGACAAGTCAAAGACCTCAGAGACAATATCATCTCCGCCAGACAAGGATCCTGTCATGCTGCTAAATGAATATGGACAAAAACGAGATGAGCTGGTATGTGAATGAACTGTAACATTTAAACTCTGAAAGTCAAATCTTTAGATGTACAATAATTGTAAATATTATGTGGATTGTAACTCTCACCATTTAATAACTTCCTCTGAATTAGCAGGCTTTTTAACTCTTCGAGCCCCAGTAGTAAGTGATCAACATCAAATTTCTCCTTGTAACATTCATGCTTAATCAGTCAGAGAGGTCATGAGAATTAAGGACATGATCACCAAAGATAAATTCTCTTGATATTTTAACAACTTCTCCCCACCACCTCTGCAAGAAACATCTGGGGACAAGGAAGGAGAATTTGTGTTTTGACTTTGAGGCCTTAAGGGTTAAACCATGCAGCCAGGAGCTGGCATTAAATGGTATGTTTTTTTTTGCATTCAAATTAGATTTTTTTTCGCCACTTTTTTCCAGGTAAAGTTTGAAGATGTGCAGTGTATGTATCCAGGGTTATACAAGGCCCAGGTTACTGTAGGAGATCAGACATTTGGTCCAAAGAAAAGCTCTACAAAGAAAATAGCAAGAAAGCTTGTTGCTATTGTGGCGTTAAAAACCCTGATGAATTGGGAACCAGCCGAAGGCATGTTTGCTTATTGTTGTTGTTGTTTGTTGTCATGGCAATCATGGAATGTGTCTCTCTCTTGCCATGCCCTCCTGAAAAATGAGGGGATTGTCATCAGACAATGATATTATTATTTATTGTCTGACCAAAATCTTAAAATGTCCAACTCTGCCAAATTATAGTGTCCAAGCACAAAAATGACTTACGGTAGCTTTTGTCTTAAAAGTTTTGTTACAGTGCAACGTGCCTTACCGTGAACACCCAACAAACTGTTTTGCAAGTTAGCCAATCAGAGAGCACAAATTCAATTGATTGGCGCGCCTCCTCATTGCAAAGTTTGAGCACAATCAATAAATATTGAATTTGAAAAGTGTGGGCTGAACTTTCAGAAGAAATGTAAAAATCAATTCTCATACTTTTATAGGTAGGCATACGGCCATATTTAGTACAGTTTTATGATGTTACAGTTTTATAACTTAGCTCTCAGAGGTGGGAAGACTTGAACCAAAACCCTTCTGTGGGGGTAGGGAAATTTTCTGGAACAACACTGACAGTATTTACATGTAAGTTAATTTAACCTTGTCACACAGGTTTATATGATCTCACTGAAGAGAGCGAGCACTGGTCAGTAGGAAATGTTAGCAGTCCTCCAACTGCACAGCGTGTGCAGGGAGATGAGTCACAAACAAAATCTGTTGTACTTCGTAAAGATCCCATCATGCTGCTGAATGAACACTGCCAAAGAAACCAGCTCAAGGTAAAGGTTACATTCCAGCACACAGTGATATTTTAGTTTAAGCCTTTAACTCCCAAGAGTTCCAAAAATCAAAATCCAACAAAAATCCCACATTTCATTTTGTAAAATATTGCAAAACAAATGGTACCATGCAAATGTACTTCTGAAGAGGTTTCATTTGAATGGTCACACCATAGGATTTCGTCTACAGACTCAAAAGTTAGAACAAATGGTACCATGCAAAAGTACTGCTGAAGAGGTTTCATTTGAATGGTCACACCATAGGATTTCGTCCACAGACTCAAAAGTTAGAACAAATGGTACTTTGAGGCCTTAAGGGTTAAACTTACATAGCTTGAACTGGTTGTTGTATAAGATACTTGACAGGATTGAGGATTGTAGAGAGAAGAAGGTGAAGCGATTCCTAAAGATTAATTTTCAATTGGTGATTTTACCGATTTTTGACTTTGTAAGAATAAAAAAATATATTAGGCCAAAAAGTGAGTATTTTTTTATGATACCCACTATTCAAAATTGTATATTTGGCATCTGAAAAGATTAATTATTTTTCAGATTGCGTATGAAGACCTTCCTCATTCGGGTCCAGATCACAAGAAGACATTTTCCTGCAAAGTGATGGTAGGGGAAAGGAGTTTTGAGGAAGGTGTGGGGGCTAGCAAGGCATTAGCAAAAAAGAATGCTGCTTTGAATGCTCTCAAAGGTCTGTTTGATATGCCTGTCGAATTAGCTCTTAAACCAATGGCCAGCAGCAAAGGTGGAATGGCAGTTGAGAGACACCCAGTGAGCGTTCTGAATGAGTATGGTCAAAGGAAAGATGTGAAGGTAACAACGTAGTCAGTTGGAGTCAGCTCATAATGTACACCATTTTTTTTTCATTTGAAAAATGACAAAATGGCATGGTGTTAGGAGTAAAAAGCTAACCTGCTGTCTTCCAATTTCCTTGTGGAACATAATAATTGGAAGATGGCAGGTTAGCTTTTTCAAATTATTTGAAACCAGTGACTTCATTCTTGCCCAGTTTTATGCCCTTTCCTTCACTACTACCTTTGTCGCACCTTTACCATGTAGTTCTGCCAATGGAGAACACCTCCAGTGACGTCTGTACAGGGCATGCCTGCTGAAGTCACCCGTTTTAGTAGAACAGCTAATTGCACAACTTACATACCTGTTGGTATGCAGTGAAAACTTTGTACTGCAGTTTCCATACACCTGCTGAGTGGTACAAGTTAATTTGAGTGAAAATAAAGCTTATGTATGTATGTATGTACATGTATGTATGCATGTATGTATGTA